>CABHPR010146842.1:0-29210 GCA_902168415.1 Peromyscus melanophrys
AAGTAAACCTTTTTGAATTTATGAACTGATGAGCCCCATGCTTAAGACATTTATTTGTTTTATTGTCAGAGAAAGTTCAACTGTTTAGTCGATATAAGTAGGATGTTTGGCATTTCTGTTTGCATAGCGGGAGAGACTACAACTTGTTAATTGAATAGCCTTACCAGACGGTGAAGTTTTAAAGTGGGATTAGGGTAAGCACTTGGGGAGGCCAATTTAAATTTGACCAGCGCTTGCCACAACGCCCATTATGTCCACCCATCCACTCAGTCCAGAGCGATTACATTATTGGAATTGTTTGTCCTGCAGACCCAAAAGGGATGGGTGAAGGAGGAAATAGTCTGTGTGCACACACAACCTGTTAGGTCACATGGGCTCGTATTGCAGCAGGGTGGGCCCTTCCTCTAATGCAACTGGTGTCCTTCTAAAGGGGGTGAAAGGCACTGAGAAGGCAGGTGACCCGTGGAGGAGGAAATAGAATTGTAGGTGTCATAAAAGGGACGCAGGGATGAGAGAGTTGACCAACAGTGCTAGAAGTCAGCTGGCAGCTTGGAGTTCAAAGTGCAGGCATGCAAGGAGTGTAATTGGGAGCATCGGAAGTGTGCATTTGTAAGAGCTGGTTGTAACTAAAGGTCTCTGGTCTCCATTCTAACAGAGAAGGTACTCAATAGAGAACAAATAGATTGGAGCTAGTCTGGCGGGCTAAGAAGAGTGGGCTCCTTAAAAATCCTAAATAATTTATCAAGTGCTTTTTTGACTACTGTCCTTGGATCCCCACACTAGGAGTCTTTCAATTACATAAAATGTGTGAATTTCCATGGGGATTTGTGCTTTTATTATTTCAAAAATCAAATGGTAATTATGTCTTTAAACCTTTATTGTTTTCTCCAAGTCTAGTCTCAACGTTTCTCAGAGACCTTTTGTTTTTGTAAAATAAATGATATATTCATATATTATGAACTATATACAATTTATGGTACATGAATATATACCCAACGTTTTTTTGAATGTGGAAATGAGATGGGGAGAGAGAAGAAAAGAGGAATGTGTTAGTTTCCTATACTTGCTGTATTAAATAACCATGAAGAAATGGCCTCATATAAGAGAAATTTATTCTGGAGACTAGAAGTCTACGATAGAGGTATTGGCAGAGCCACTCTCTCTAGGGGAAGATCCTGTTGTAGCTTCTCATTGCCCTGGGAGAGCATACCTTGTTTCATGGGAATTTAACTCCCACCTCTTCTTCTGTCTCCACATGGTCACATTTTCCTTTTTTCCCCTCCTTTTTGTAAGGACCCCAGTAACACTGGACAAAAGGCCAGTCCTAATCCAGTGTGTGCTCATTCTTTGTTTCTAATTTTTAGTTAGTTCCTTGTGAATGTTGCACTATGTGTTTGGAAGATGTTCACCTTCCACCTCCAGCTGCCCTGAGGTCCACCTCCTTTCCATGCTCACCCAACTTTATATCCCATGTTTTGTTTAAGCCAGCAAGTCCAATGTCTGTGTCTCTAAACCTAACTAGCTGGGTCTGCAACTATCCAGTTTCAGATAAAGTCACATTCTGAGGTACAGGGGTTTAAGACACGTGTATTTCTTTTAAGTGGGTGTAAGTCAACTCACAATGAAGAACTATTTCATTTTGCTTGTTTGCTTGCTTTGGAGGTGTATCCGGCTTTGTAAAAATCAAACTGTGTAAAGCCATGCTTTCGCTTTCCCAGACAAAAGCACCAAGACTTGCTTGGTATCATGGTAGCCAGTTATTTGAAAAGGGAAGTTGAAGAATTTGTGGATTCTACCCTCGATCTTGTCCATTTCGTTTATCTGATGGTGGAGTCAGACTCAAAGACATCCATACTGAAAGCCAAAGAGCATTAAGGAAGAAGGAAGGAAATAATTTTGGTAGATACTGAGACATCAATTTGAAAACTGAAAATAAAATAAATTACAATACTAATTGATCATTAATGCCAATGTCCCCCAGATAGCCCAGAGGCTGCCATTTAATGCTATAAAGTTACAGAGAATGAGTTTGGCCAGCTATTTTTATCAAAGTTTCAAACATTTATCTCTAGACAAAGAGCCCATGGGAAAGCAATCTTCTGATCTAAATTTCCTTTGCTTGGATGGTGATGTGGATTCACCATTCATTAGTTTAATGACCTTGGGTAAATAAGGCCATTAATCTTTGCATTTTTTGGTACATTTGTAAAATAGGAATAATAGTAAATTAACCATTAATTTAATAGGGCATTTTCATATAAAAGCTTTTTATATCCTGTAATATTATATACATCAATGTAAGAGTTTATTTCTGGACAATGTTTTCCTGGAGCCTACATTTAACAACCATGGCAGTTATGTGACTAGGCTCTTACTCAAACTGATTCTGCTTGAGTTTCAGTTATCTGTGTACTCAGGAGTGACCTTCACCTCTGTGTGCTTCTGTTTCCTTATATGTAAAGTGAGGATAATAGTATTTACTTTCTAGGTTGTTAAGAGGATTAGACAGCCAATAAACCTGAAGCAATTAGGATAGTGCCTGACACATAGTAAACACTCAATAAATATAAACTTGGGGTTGTTATTATGATTACTATAAAATCTGGCATCCAGGTCACCCCCAATGAATTCTCAGGGTGTACAATATTTAGAGAATGGCGAAATTGGTTCCAGACATACAGATGTAAATTTATTCATGCAACATAACTATAGTCACCCACGCACATGCACAAATACATGCACACAGACCCACAGACATTGTGCATACATAGATACTGGTAGGGATAAAAGCTGGGGTTTCTGTAACTAATAGGGATTAGAAGAAGGTACCCAACAAAGTTCACACTGAATTTAATTGGCCATTGTGAGTGAAGGCCTGAGGAAAAGCAAAGGCCATTTAAAACACTCATGGTCACGAGTAACTAAGAGATTAAAGGACAAAAAAAAATTTGTAGGCCTATATTTAGCCTAGCTTAGATGAAAAGCTCCCAGTTTGTGGCTGAACCAATCATTTTTATGTTGGAACCCACTAGCTGGATGCCACGGGATTCCTCTGGAGTTTTCAGAATTAGGAAAGGGAGGAATAAGTTACTGATGAGCACAATGGGAGAGAGAGTAACCAGTCACATGGTGTTGTGTTCCCAAGGCTTTCAGCTTTTGAGACTAAGATTCTAAAAGACGATTCATTCTAATTGACTCACAAATTAAATAATTGAATTTAAGAGCTAACAATAATTTTTATTACTCAGAAGTACAATGTATTTATTCACTTAATTATTATTTTTATTTTTTAGATAGAGTCTTGTTATGTAATCAAAACCGGGCCCAAACTCCCTGCCCTCCTTTCTATACCTTGAGTACTATGGTTTAAGGCAGGTGCTACCATGCCCACACCAGAAAGACTTAAAAAGACTTGTGTAAATAGGACATATTCATGGGATAAAACCCACTGAAGCCGGTATACATGAGGAGAAAAGAAGCAATTGAGAACTTACTTGGGCCACTGGCTTTTCTTGTCTTCCATGTGTACCTGTTATCTATTCCATCCTTTCTCAGTCCTGGTGGGGCAAAAGAACTGCCATGGCTCCAGGCTCTTCATCACCTCAGAACAAAGTGAGTGTGTTTCCTATCAAATCCAGCACTCGCTACAGACCCACATTGCACTGAGTTAATGGTTTGGCTCACATTCTTCTCAAAGCAACTCCAGTGGACCAGTAAAGACTTACCCTGAATCCTCAGGGTGATTAGTTGAGAGTACATTAGAGTCTGAGATTCAGGGAGGGGTAGAAGATCAAATACAGCCTGTTCCTTGAAAAAGGAAGACTTAGACAAGCACCAAAAACCTGCATAAGACCAATGCATCTCACATAATTGCCTGAGATATCTTGGGCATGATTCTGCACTGTCCTAATCATGTGAGTTCTAGGAGATAGTGATTTGAGCAACAACAGATAAGTTCTGATGATTGTCAGGGGACTAGAGATCACTTTGTGCTTGTTTGGATGAAGCTGAGATTGGGGGGTATGGCCACCTTTGTTCCTCGCCATTTCCCAATCTGTGTTCAAGCTAGCTGGAGAATTGAGAGGAGAATCAGGTGAGCCTCTACGAAGCCTTCTCATCTGAAAAGCGACTGGAGTTTGTTACTTGTTCTTTTCGTATTAGTGTGATAAATTCATATGTTTAAAATAATTTTACTTAGTTTAGATTTTAAATGGCTTTAGTCTTTAACATACTCTTATTAGATTTTTTGTTGTTGTTGTTACAGTTCTAAAATAACCCAGGGCAGATACTTAAGTTGGGTGAATGTCTTTACCAGTTGAAAATTCTAGCTTGGAGGAGCAGGGAGCTCCCGAGGCCCAGCACGTAGCTGAGAAGCTACTGGCAGTCAATGGATGAGAGGGGAGGAAGAGTAAACTTCTTGTGTGAAGTTGCCACTGGTGGGTGGTCCAGGGCCAGTAGATGAGAGTCCACACCACTGTACATATGAGCATCACCAGCTAGATTCAGTGGTTATAAAATACAAAAAGAGGACATGAATCCAGCCAGGGGAGCAGGGAGGCTAACTGCAGATTTTCACCTCTTCCTTCTCTCCTCCAAACCTAATCTCCAAGTCTCATGCCCAGTTCTACAGCAGACCACCTGCTGCAGATTCCTTCCTCCTTCTTCCCCCATTTCAGTGGATCACACACATCTCCCCCTCCTGAGTTCCCTCCCCCACGACTCATTGCTTTATCCTAGCCACTAACTCTAGCAGACATTTCCTGGGATCTGCAGACCACTCAGGCCAGCTAAGTAGGTAGGCTAACTGCAGGTCTTCTCCTCTTCATCCATTTCTCCAAGTGCAATCCCCCAGTCTCATCCCCAGCTCTGTAACAGACCATCTGCTTTGACCTCTCACTCTGATTCCACTCCAGTGGACTAGGCAGATCCTGGAGGAACACCCTACTTTCCTCCCTCCTGTGGAGGCCTGCAGCACCCTTCCCAACCCATCCTCATTCCTAAGTGTCAGCTCCCAAAACCCAGAAACACATTTTACCTGGAACACCCAGGGGCCACAGCTGGCAGGATACCAGAAAAATTCCCTATCAGGAAACACACCCTTCTAAGAATCAGAGAGAGTTACAGAAACCAAGGACCAAAACACCTACCCAACAAATACAAGACCAGATATCAGTACCTAGAATTACAATCTTTCCAAACCCAGATGCCTAGAAACCAGCATAAAACCATATCAATCACAGCCAGGACAATATGTCTCCACTAGAGCCCAGCAACCCTGCCACGGTAGGCCCTGAGTGTTGCAAAATAGCTGAAGCACAAGAAAAGGATCTTCAATCAGCCTTCATGAATATGATAGAGGTCTTTAAGGAGGAAATGAATAAATCCCCTTAAAGCAATCTAAGAAAACAGAGGGAGGAAATGAATAAATCAGTTCAAGACTTAAAAGTAGAAACAAAATTGATAAAATAAACCCAAACTATGGGAAATCTGGAAACGAAAAGTTTAGGAATGTGGAACGTGAACAGGAGCCTCAGAGGCAAGTCTTACCAATGGAACGCAAGAGATAGAAAGGGGAATCTCAGGCATGGAAGACAAAAGAATAAATGGGTACATCAGTCAAAGACAATGTGAAATCTAAAAACATCTCCTGTCACAAAACATCCAGGAAATCTGGGACACTGTGAAAGTACCAAATAATAGAATGATAAGAATAGATAAAAGGGAAGAAACCCAGGTTAAAGGCACAGAAAATATTTTCAACAACATTATAGAAGAAATTTCCCTAACCTAAAGAAGGAGATGCCTATCAAAGTACAAGAAGCATGTGGAATATCAAATAGACTGGACCAGAAAAGAAAGTCCCCTCAATACATAACAATCAAAATACTAAATGTACAGAACAAAGAAAGAATGTTAAAAGCTAAAAGGGAAAAAGACTAAGTAACATATAAAGACAGACCTATGGGAATAACGCCTGACTTCTCAATGAAGACTCTAAAAGCCAGAAGGGCCTGGACAGATGTTCTACAGATGCCAAGAGACTTCAGATGCCAGCCCAGAATATTATACCCAGCAAAACTTTCAATCACAATAAATGGAGAAACTAAGACATTCCATGATAAAAAAAACAAACAAACAAAAAACCAAAAAAAATTTAAGCAGTATCTATTTATAAATCAAGGCCTACAGAAGGCTCTAGAAGGAAAACTCCAACCTAAAGATGTTAACCACACTGGAATAAATAATCTCAGACCAACAAATAAAAGCAGGACACACACACACACACACACACACACACACACACACACACACACACACACACACAGCATAATAATAGGAATTAACAAACACTGCTTGTTAACATTTCTCAATGTTAATGGTCTCAATTCTCCAATAAAAGACACAGAATAATAGAGTAGATACAAGAACAGGATCTATGCTTCTGGATCCTTTAGGGTAAAAATGTTGGAAAAAGAAATTCCAAGCAAACTAGTATAGCCATTTAAATACCTAAGAAAATAGACTCCAAACCAAAACTAATTAAAAGAGATTAAGAAGCCACTACATACTCATACTCAAGGAAAAAAACACCAAGATGGTATTTCAATTCTTAACATTTATGCCCCAAACACAGGGGCACCCACTTTTGTAAAAGAAACACTACTACAGCTAAAACCATATATTAACCCCTCACACAGTAATAGTGGGAGACTCCAATACCCCACTCTCACTAATGGACAGGTCATCCAGACAAAAACTAAACAGAGAAATATGGGAGCTAATATATATTTATAACAGATATATTATAAACCTAAAGAACTTAACAGATATTTATAGTACATTTCACCCAAACACAAAAGAATAGACCTTCTTCTCAGCACCTCATGGAACTTTCTCCAAGTTTGACACAAAGCAAGTCTCAACAGATACAAGAAAACTGAAATAATCATTGTATCCTATCAGATTACCATGGATTATAGTTAGATATCAACATCAACAGAAAAAAAAATGGAAAGCTTACAAACTCATGGAAATTGGACAACTCCCTACTGAATGAAAAAAATGGGTCAAGACAGAAATAAAGAAAGAAATTAAAGACTTTCTATAAAATGAAAATGAATATACAGCATATCCAAAATTGTGGGGAACAATGAAAGACTTGCTAAGAGGAAAGTTCATAGATTAAGTGCCTCCATAAAAAATTGGAGAGTCTCAAGCTAGCAACTTAACAACACACCTGAAAGCTCTAGAACAAAAAAGAAGTGAGCACACCCAAGAAGAGTAGACAGCAAGAAATAATGCAACTTGGGGCTGAAATGAATAGATAGAAACAAATAGAACAACATAAAGAACCAATGAAACAAAGAGATAACTCTTTGAGAAAATCTATAAGACAGACAAACCCTTACCCAAACTAACTAAAAGACAGAGAGTGAATGTTCAAATTAACAAAATCAGAAATGAAAAGGGAGACATAACAACAAACACCAAGGAAACCCAGGGAATCATAAGGACATACTTTAAAAACCTGAACTCCACCAAAATGGAAAATACAGATAATTTTCTCAATAGGTACTGTGGTGGTTTGAACAAAACTGGTCCCTAAGGCCCATAGGGAGTGGAAGTATTAGGAGGTGTGGCCTTGTTGGAGGAGGTGTGTCACTAGGGGGTGGGCTTTGAGGTCTCAGAAGCTCAAGCCTGGCCATGGTGTCACTGTCACTTCTTGCTCCCTGTGGATCCATATGTAGTACTCTCAGCTACCTCTCCAGTACCAAGTCTGCCTGGATCCTTCTATGCTTCCCACCATGATGATAATGGACTAAACCTCTGGACTGTAAGTCAGTCCCAATTAAATGTTTATAAGAGTTGCTGTGGTCATGGTATTTCTTCACAGTAATAGAAACCCTAAGACAGGTACCATTTACCAAAGTTAAATCATTGTCAGATAAACTATTTAAATAGACCTATAATTCCCAGTGAACTAGAAACAGTCATTAAAAGTTTCCCAACTGAAAAAGCCCAGGGTCAGATGGTTTAAGCACAGAATTCTATCAGACTTTCAAAGAAGAGTTAATGTCAATACTTCACAAATTTTTCCACAAAATAGAAACAGAAGGAACATTGCCCATTTTATTTTATGGAGCCACAGTTACCCTGATACCCAAATCACATACTCAACAAAGAGAATTACAGACCAATTTCCCTTATAAACATAGATTCAAAAATATTCAATAAAATTTGCAAACTGAATCCAAGAACACACCAAAATGATCATCCACCATGATCAAGTAGGCTTCATCCCTGAGATGCAGGGATGGTTCAACATATAAAAATCAGTATATGTAATCCACCATATAAACAAAATTGAAGGGAAAAAAAGATCATCTCATTAGATGCAGAAAAGGCCTTGACAAAATCCAACACTGTAGTGGGTAGCTATTCTAGCTGTTACCTAGAAGCACTGCTCCTAATGAAGTAATAGGTAACTGTCACATCTGCCTATGACCTTGAAGTACACGCCGCTGGGGTGTGGCCGCTCTGGACCCTTAAGACCTTGGGTACACATATGCTCTCTCTCTTCACTCTCTCATGGTTTTAGATGCTGGGACAGACCAGGCAGATCTCAGGTGGAAGAACAGCATGGGAGCATGCCTCACCTTTCCAGGATCCTGCGACAAATTCCTCTATTCTGTCTTGTGAGTTTTCTTTCTCAAATAAATTCCTGTGCCCTTAAAGCAGACTCTGTGGATTTCTCCCATTACAACACCACTTCATGATAAAAGTCCTGATGAGATTAGTGATACAAGGGACACTCATCCACCACGATCAAGTAGGCTTCATCCCCAAGATGCAGGGATGGTTCAACATAGAAAAATCAATAAATGTAATCCACCATATAAACAAAATTGAAGGGAAAAAATGATTATCTCATTAGATGCAGAAAAGGCCTTTGACAAAATCCAACACCACTTCTTGATAAAAGTCCTTAAGAGATTAGTGATACAAGGGACACACCTCTATATAATGAAGACAGTTTACAGCAAGCCCATAGACAACATCAAGTTAAATGGAGAGAAACTTAAGGTATTTCCTCTAAAATCAGGAACAAGACAAGGTTGTCCACTCTCTCCATACTTAGTCAATATAGTACCTGAAGTTTTAGATAGAGCAATAAGACAACTGAAGGATACAAATTGGAAGGGAAGAAGTCAAGGTATTATTAGTTGCAGATGATATAATAGTATACATAAGTGACCCTAAAAATTCCACCAGGGAACTCCCACTTTAAGCGAAGACACTTTAAGCGAAGTGGCCTGGATATAAGATTAACTAAAAAAAAAAAATCAGTAGCTCCCTTATACACAAATGACAAATGGACTGAAAAGGAAATCAGGGAAAGAACACCTTTCATAATAGCCTCAAATAATATAAAGTATCTTGGGGCAACTCTAACCAAGCAAGTGAAAGACTTGCATGGTAAAAAATTTCAAGTCTTTGGAGAAAGAAATTGGAGAAGATATTAGAAGATTGAAAGATCTTCCATGCTCATGGATCAATAGGATCAACATAATAAAATTGCCTTCCTACCAAAGGCAATCTACAAATTCCAGTGTAATCCCCATCAAAATTCCAACAGAATTCTTCACTTATCTTGAAAGAACACTTTTTAGTTTTATGTGGAAACACACACACAGGAAGTAACCCTCCAAATATCTAAAACAATCATGAATAATCAAAGAACTACTGGAAGTAGCATCACCCTTGATTTCAGTGTGCACTACAAAGCTATAGTAATAAAAACAGCATTGTATTGTCACAAAAACAGACACATTGATCAATGCAAATTTTTGAAGACACAGACATTAATACAAATACCTACTGTCTTAGTCAGTGTTCTATTGTTGTGAAGAGACACCATGACCAAGGCAACTCCTATAAAAGAAACCATTTAATTGGGGTTTGCTTACAGTTTCAAAGGTTTAGGCCACTATCATCATTGGGGGGAACATGGTGGCATGGACATAGTAACAGAGAGTTTTACATCTGGATCTACAGGCAGCAGGAAGAGTGAGACACTGGGTCAGGCATTTGAAATCCCAAAGCCCACCCCCAGTGACATACTTTCTCCAACAAGGCTACACTAGTTCAACAAGACCATACCTCCTAATCAGTCAAGAAGTGCCATTCCCAGATGACAAAGCATTCAAATATTTGAGCATTTGGGGGCCATTCCTATTCCAACCACCACATCTATGAACACATAATTTTTTGATAAAGAAGCTAGAAATACACACTGGGAAAAAGACAGCATCTTCAATAAATGGTGCTGGTCAATCTGGACAGCTGTATGTAGAAGAATCCAAATAGATCCTTATATATCACTTTGCACAATGCTCAACTCCAGATGAATCAAAGACCTCAATATAAAATCAGACACATTGAACCTGATATAAGAGAAAGTGGGGAATAATTTTGAACTCATTGGCACAGGAAAAGAATTTCTGAACAGAACACCATTAGAACAGGCACTAAGAACAATTAATAAATGGGACCACATGAAAGTGAAAAGCTTCTGTAGGGCAAAGGACACTGTCTTTTAGACAAAGCAGAAGCTTACTGAATGAGACAAGATTTTTACCAACTACACATCCAATAGAGGGCTAATATCCAAAATATACAAAGAATTCAAAAAATTATTTATCGAGACAACAAATAACCCAATTTAAAATGGGAGTACAGATCTAAATATTGAATTCTCAAAATAGGAAACTCAAATATCTGAGAAATACTTAAAGAAATGTTCAACATCCTTATTCATCAGGGAAATGCAAAGCAAAACTACTTTGAGATTTCATCTTATACCCATCAAAATGGCTAAGATAATAAAACAAGTGACAGCTCATAGTAGTGAGGATGTCAAGTAAGGGGAACACTCATCTATTGCTGGTGGGCTGCATACATATACAGCCACCGTAGAAATCTAGGGCTTATGCTGAGACATTTTGCTCAGCCTTGGTGTAGGGAGGAGGGGACTGGACCTCCCTCAACTGAATCTACCAGGCCGAGCTGAATCCCCAGGGGAAACCTTGCCTTGGAGGAGGTGGGAATGGGGGAAGGATTGGAGGGAAAGGCTGGGGGGGGGGGGGGGAGAGTGGGAGGAGAGAGGACAGGGGAATCCATGGCTGATATGTAAAATTTAATTATAAAATAAAATTAAAAAAAGAAAAAAAGAGAGAAAAAAAAGAAATCAGTGTAGCAGTTCCTCAGGAGGATGGGAATCTATCTATCTCAAGTTCTAGTTATACCCTTCTTGGGCATATACCCAAAGGATGCTCCAGCTTACCATGAGGACACTTGCTCAGCTATGTTCACTGCTGCTCTCTTCATAAGAGCCAGAAACTGGAAACAACCTTGACGTCCTTCAACAGAAGAATGGATAAAGACAATGTGGTGTATTTACACAATGGAATATTACTCAGAATTGTAATATTAAATCTTAAATTTGTAATTACAATTACAGAATTGTGGGTCTTAGGGTATGATGCCATTCTACTGAGTGAGTGACCGCAGCTTATGAAGTCATTGCCCACAGAAAAGGGACTTTTTATAAAAGCCAATGGCATATCTTTTGCTGCAAAGGGGCCCATGGGCCATATGAATACCTAGAAGCAAAAGAAAACTAGGCACAGCCAGGCAGTGGTGGCGCACGCCTTTAATCCCAGCAATTGGGAGGCAGAGGCAGGCGGATCTCTGTGAGTTCGAGGCCAGCCTGGTCTCCAAAGTGAGTTCCAGGAAAGGCGCAAAACCTAAAAAAAAAAAGAAAGAAAGAAAACTAGGCACTTGAGAACATTGTGAAGGGCACATGGTCACTGTTAAAAAAATGAAATTTGCATGTAAATAGATGGAAGTAGAAAAAAATCATCCTGAGTTTACTGGCTGGTTTTGTGTGTCAACATGACAAGCTAGAGTTATCAGAGAAGAAGGAGCCTCAGTTGAGGAAATGCCTCCATGAGATCCAGCTGTAAGGCATTTTCTCAATTAGTGATCAATGGGGGAGAGCCCAGCCCATGGTGGGTGGTGCCATCCCTGGGCTGGTGGGCCTGGGTTCTATAAGAAAGCAGGCTGAGCAAGCCATGGGAAGCAAGCCAGTAAGCAGCTCCCTTCTATGGCCTCTGCATCAGCTCCTGCCTCCAGGTTTCAGCCCTGTTTGACTTCCTGTCCTGACTTCCTTCAGTGATGAACAGCAATGTGGAAGTGTCAGCCAAACAAACCCTTACCTCCCAACTTGCATTTTGGTCATGGTGTTTTGTTGCAGCAATAGAAACCTTAACTAAGACAAATTGGGAACAAGATGGGGGTATTGCTGTGACAGACCTGACCATGTTTTGGGGAGAATTGTGGAAAGACTTTGGAACTTTGGGCTAGAAGAGCCATTAAGTGTTAAAAGCTCTGTGGGATGTTCTGTGGGAACTTGGAAGATAAGAATGTTGAGAATAGTGTAGAGGATGGAGGCCTGGCTTGTGAAATTTCAAGGGAAGTTTGAAGACTATTGGGGCCAGCTGTTATTTGAATTAATATTCTGTGATTCTGGTTATTTGCGGATGAAGAATCAACTGTGATTAACAAGATACCAGAACTACCGAACTGAAACCTTTATGTAACTGGGACAATTGATGCTGGTCTGCTGGAGCTAAGAAATTATTGGTGATTAAGAAGGGACCAGCATCATTGAGGTAAAATCTTCTGGGAAATGTTTCCTGAGAGCACAGAGAAACTATATTCCATAGGTGGCCATTATTGTACCTCATGCTGGCAGGTGGATTTGGTACTGTGTAAGCATCACTTACATAGTACTGGTTTTGAAGGCATGAGGGGTCATGGAGAACATATGAGGCTTGGCATCATAAAGAGAGCCTCTAAGAAGCTATTGGTGAAAGTTCAGCCTAGTTGCAGCAAGGGACCCAAGCATTTTGGAGATGCCAGTACCATGGGATGACCACCAAGGACAGCAGTAGTAGTTGAGTAGAGCCAGCTGGAGCCTAAAAGACAAGCTGTGTGTGCTGCAGAGGGGAGAGCTGGAGAAGTGACCCAAGCCCTTTGGGGGAGTTAAGAATATTTCCAGTGAATCTCAGATAATTGGACATTGAGTTATTTTTACTGTTGAAGTTTGGTTTTGCTTGGTTCAGACTGTGATGGTGTCCTGGTTTTTCCCCCTTGAAGAAGGTATTTAATTTAATTTTTATTTTTAGAAGAGCCCACAGATGAAAGACTTGAACTTTTAAAAGAGATTGGATATTGCAGAGACTGAAATTTTAATGTGTTTGAAGTTGTAAAGACTGGGACTTGGGAAAACTATGATTTTAATGTGAGATCTTGAGGATGAATAAGAAAGGAAGGGCTGTGGCTTAACAGTGGTGTACTTGTGTGTCAAGTTGACAAAGGGTCAGTTGTATTGGCTGGTTTTGTGTGTCAAGTTGACACAAGCTAGAGTCATCAGAGAGGAAGGAGCCTCAGTTGAGGAAATGCCTCCGTGAGACCCAGCTGTAAGGTATTTTCTCAATTAGTGATCAATGGGGGAGGGTCCAGCCCATGGTAGGTGGTGCCACCCCTGGATGGTGGGCCTGGGTTCTATAAGAAAGCAGGCTGAGCAAGCCATACAGAGCAAGCGAATGAGCAGCTCCCTTCCATGGCTTCTGTATCAGCTCCTGTCTGCATGTTCCTGCCCTGCTTGAGTTCCTGTTCTGATTTCCTCCAACGATGGACTATGACCTGGAAGTGCAAGCCAAATAAATCCTTCCATCCCCAACTTACTTTTTGGTCATGGTATTTTGTCACAGCAATAAAAACCCTACCTAACACACTGTGTGAGGTGACCCAGACCCAGAAAGACAAATATGGTGTTTGCTTGTCTGTAGTTATTAGCTGTTAAGTCAATGTTAACCCACCTATAGCCCTAGAAGCATGGAGGTTAGGTATAGAGTAAGGGACTATGGGAGAGTAGGAAGGGGAAATAGAATAGTTATGGATGGATGGGTGGGGGTTGGAATGGGAGGGTAAAGTTGGGGGGAAGGGGAGTGGGGATGAGGCAGTGCATACAAAGAGGGACCGCTAAAATGAAGGGTCATTTGAGGGTTCACATAGAAACCTAACACAGTAGAAGCTTCCGAAAATATATACATATATGAAGGTGGTCTAAGTGAAATTACACACACACACACACACACACACACACACACACACACACTCACTCACTCAAAACAACAACAACAACAGAACTGAGGAGACTGAGCCACAACTGGCCATCTCTAGTCACCAAATGAAATTTCCAGTAATGGGATTGGGTTACATCTAATTGAGTTGTGGGCCAAAGGGGTCAAATGGGAAGTCTTAAACAACCCAAGTTGTTGCCAAGGTTATAAGTTGCTCTCCACAAACTTACAACAAGGCCCCATTGCTAAAAGCAACACCTATACAACTCACTGAACGTGAAGAAGTCGAGCTAGTGCCTCCATAGAACCTTCACCTTTCCATGTTGGGGTCTTTGGCACAGGAAGGTACTCTGCGTGTTACCAAAGGGGAACTGTAAACACCAACCCAGCCACAAAACCTTTGACCTACAATGGCATCCTGCTTGAAAGATTTGCTAGTGCAATGGTGGCACAAAGCTTGTGGGAGTCACCAACCAATACATGATTTGACTGAAGGCCCGTTCCATGAGAGGGAACCTATATCTCACACTGTTTGGGTGACCGAGAACCTGAGACTAGACAGCCCAGGGACCTAGGAGAAAACCAAATACTACTGTTATAAAAAATAAAAACTACAAAAAGTAGTAATACAATGACTCCTAGTGACATTCTGCTATACACATAGATCAGCACCTTGCTTGGCCATCGTCAGAGAAGCTTCCTCCTGCAGCAGATTGGAACAAATGCAGAGACACACAGCCAGACATTACGCAGAGAATGAGAGACCTTGGCCCACTCACACCTAAATGGGATGTCTTCATCAGATCCTTCCCCTCAAGGCTCAGGTAACCCTGTGTAAGAGAAGGCAGAAAGAATGTAAGGGCCAGAGGGAATGGAGGACACCAAGAAAACAAGGCCCTCTAAGTCAACATGATGATGCACAGATGAGTGCATAGAACACAGGGCCTTCGCAGGTGTGCACCAGTTGGGATCCTAGAACTTAAAGGAGAAGTGGACTTGAGCCCCTCTCCCTAACCCAGAAGCAATCTCCAACTGATCACCACTTGCAAATGAAAATGTAGCTTCCTCCAAGGGAATTTCAGTAGGGAAACAAACTACTCTTAGGGATAGGCTGCATGCCCAGCAATAGAAATGGGGCAATGACATCTTTGGAGGTTCCTTGACTTACAATGGCATGACCTTTTAAAAATTATAATATATATATATATATATAATATGTGATATAGTATGTATAATATATATGTATTTCTTCTCTCTTTTTATGCTACAGGCTTTTTGCATATGTTTCTAGTTTAGTGTTTTTCTGGGATTCCTGAGTGTGCAAACAAGTAGGTTATTGGCTCTTTGCTTGGGCTCTTTTCATTCTGTCTGTTTTGTCCAATTCTGAAATTTAGTTTTGTGTTACCTTATATTTTATTATCTCTTAGAAACATATGTGTTTTCTAATGAGAGACAGAAAGGGAAGCAGATTTCTGTGGGGGGGTGGTGGTTAGAGAGGTGTTGAAAGGAGTAGAGGGAGGGGAAACTGTAATCGGGATATATTATGTTAGAAAAAAATCTATTCAATAAAAGACAGAAAAAAAAGAGGAGGAGATGAGTCAGAAAGAGATGTGTTGAGTGGGAACCAAGGTGATTTGGGGGGAGGGAGTAGGGGGTAGATATGATCAAGATACATGGTGTGAAAATTTCAAAGAATAAACAAACAATTGGCCTGACTCCTAAAAAAAGAATATTTACAATGACTTAAATAAAAACAATATTATATATAGATATATATGTATATTCATTGAGATGCACTTTAGTGACCGTGAGATTCTTGAAAAGTAGTGTAATTCTTTTCATTTAGTTTTTGTTTTATTTGCATGAGTGTTCTGACTGTGTGGTCTATGCACCATGTGTGTTCAGTGCCTACAGAGGCCAGAAGAGAGCATCGGATCCTCTGTGACTGGAATTACACATGGTTATGAAATGCCAACCAGGTGCTTGGAACTGTGTCTGGATCCTCTGGAGGAGCAGCCAGTATTCTCAACTTCTCAGCTAGCTCTCCAACCCCTTTAATTATAACAAAAATAACTATAACTAAAAATGCATTTATATAATATGCCAAATCTCCCACACTTTCTAAAAACAAACTGGATTTTACTTTATTGTTTTTCTTTAAATAAGGAGATTTTTTTAAAAAAAATCATAATTAATTTAATTTTACATATCAGCTAAGGATTCCCCTGTCTTCCCTCCTCCAGTCCCCCCCCCCCCAATCCACCTCCTCCAAGGCAAGGACTCCCCTGGGGATTCAGCTCAGCCTGGTAGATTCAGTTGAGGCAGGTCCACTCCTCCCTTCACCTAGGCTGAGCAAAGTGTCTCAGCATAGGCCCTAGGTTCCAAAAAGCCAGCTCATGCACTAAGAATAGGTCCTGGTCCTACTGCCTGGGAGCCTCCTAAATAGTTCAAGCTAATTGATTGTCTCACTTGTCTAGAGGTCCTGATCCAGTTCCATGGGGGCTCCTCAGCTATTGGTTCACAGTTCATGTGTTTCTGCTAGTTTGGCCATTTGTCCCTGTGCTTTTTCCAATCATGGTCTCAGTATCTCTTGCTCATATAATCCCTCCTCTCTCTCACTGGTTGGACTCCTGGAGCTCCACGGGGGGCCTGGTCATGGCTCTCTGCATCTGTCTGTTTCCCTCAGTCATTGGATGAGGTTTCTACCACGACAGTTAGGGTGTTTGGCCATCTGATCACCAGAGTAGGTCAGTCCGGGCTTTCTCTTGACCATTGCCAGTAGTCTATTGTGGAGGTATCTTCGTGGATTTCTGGGGACCTCTCTAGCACTTTGCTTCTTTCTATTCCCATGCGGTCTTCATTTATCATGGTATCTCTTTCCTTTTTCTCCCTCTCTGTTCTTGATCCAGTAGGGATCACCCACTCCCCTAAACTCTCTTTTCCCCGACCCTTGCCCTTCATTACCCACCCCCTCACGTCCAGTTTGCTCATGTAGATCTCATCCATTTCTCTGTCATTGGGTGATCCCTGTGTCTTTCTTAGGGTCCTCTTTACTAGGTAGCCTCCCTGGAGTTGTGAGTAGCAGTCTAGTCACCCTTTGCTTTACATCTAGTGTCCACCTATGAGTGAGTACATACCATGTTTGTCTTTCTGAGTCTGGGTTATCTCACTAAGGATGATTTTTTTCTAGATCCATCCATTTACCTGCAAACCTCATGATGTCATTGTTTTTCTCTGCTGAGTAGTACTCCATTGTGTATATGTACCACATTTTATTTATCCATTCTTTAGTTGAAGGACATCTAGGTTGATTCCAGGTCCTGGCTTTTGCAAACAATGCTGCTATGAACATAGCTGAGCATGTACCCTTGTGGTATGATTGAGAATTCCTTGGGTATATGCCCAAGAGTGGTATAGCTGCGTCTTGGGGGAGATTGATTCCCAATTTTCTAAGAAAGCACCATATTGATTTCCAAAGTGGCTGTACAAGCTTACATTCCCACCAACAGTGAAGGAGAGTTCCCCTTGCTCCACATCCTTTCCAGCATAAGCTGTCTTCAGTGTTTTTGATCTTAGCCATTCTGATGGGTGTAAGGTGGTATCTCAGAGTCATTTTGATTTGCATTTCCCTGATGATTAGGGATGTTGAGCAATTCCTTAAATGCTTTTCAGCCATTTGAGCTTCCTCTGTTGAGAATTCTCTGTTTAGCTCTATAGTCCATTTCTTAATTTGAGTGTTGGGCATTTTGATGTCTAATTTCTTGAGTTCTTTATATATTCTGGACATCAGCCCTCTGTCAGGTGTGGGGTTGGTGAAGATGTTTTCCCATTCTGTAGGCTGTTGCTTTGTCTTGTTGACCATGTCCTTTGCTCTACAAAAGCTTCTCAGTTTCAAGGGGTCCCATTGATTAATTGTTTCTCTCAGTGTCTGCTACTGGTGTTATATTTAGGAAGTGATCTCCAGTGCCAATGCGTTCAAGACTAGTTCCTACTTTCTCTTCTAGCAGGTTCAGAGTAACTGGATTTATGTTGAGGTCTTTGATCCACTTGGACTTAAGTTTTGTGCATGGTGACAGATATGGATCTATTTGCAGCCTTCTACATGTCGACATCCAGTTATGCCAGCACCATTTGTTGAAGATGCTTTCTGTTTTCCATTGTACAGTTTTGGCTTCTTTATCCAAAATTATATGTTCATAGGTGTGCGGATTAATGTCAGGGTCTTCAATTTGATTCCATTGGTCCACATGTCAGTTTTTATGCCAGTACCAAGCTGTTTTTATTACTGTAGCTCTATAGTAGATCTTGAAGTCAGGGATTGTGATGCCTCCAGAGTTTGTTTTATTGTACAGGATTCTTTTGGCTATCCTGGGTTTTTTGTTTTTCCATATGAAGTTGAGTATTGTTCTTTCTAGGTCTGTGAAGAATTGTGTTGGTATTTTGATGGAGATTGCATTGAATCTGTAGATTACTTTTGGTAAGATTGCCATTTTTACTATGTTAATCTTGCCTATCCATGAGCATGGGAGATCTTTCCATTTTCTGACATCTTCTTCAATTTCTTTTTTCAGGGACTTGAAGTTCTTGTCATATAGGTCCTTCACTTGCTTGGTTAGTGTTACCCCAAGGTATTTTATATCATTTGTGGCTATTGTAAAGGGTGATGTATCTCTGATTTCCTTCTTAGCCTGTTTGTCAATTGTATATAGGAGGGCTACTGATTTTTTTGAGTTAATCTTGTGTCCGGCTACATTGCTGAAGGTGTTTATAAGCTGTATGAGTTCCCTGGTAGAGTTTTTGGTGTCACTTATGTATACTATCATGTCATCTGCAAATAGTGAAAGTTTGACTTCTTCCTTTCCAATTTGTATCCCCTTAATCTCCTTATGATGTCTTATTGCTCTGGCTAGAACTTCTAGTACTATATTGAATAAGTATGGCGAGAGCAGATACTTGTTCCTGATTTTAGTGGAATCACTTTGAGTTTCTCTCCATTTACTTTGATGTTGGCTGTTGACTTGCTGTAAATTGCCTTTATTATGTTTAGGTATGTTCCCTGATCTCTCCAAGACCTTTATCATGAAGGGATGTTGGATTTTGTCAAATGCCTTTTCAGCATCTAGTGAGATGATCATGTGTTTTTTTTTCTTTCAGTTTGTTTATATGGTGTATTACATTGACAGACTTTCATATGTTGAACCACCCTTGCATCCCTGGGATGAACCCTACTTGATCATGGTGGATAATTGTTTTGATGTGTTCTTGGAGTCTGTTTGCCAGTATTTTATTGAGTATTTCTGCATCAATGTTCATGAGGGAGGTTGGTCTGTAGTTCTCTTTCTTTTTTGCATCTTTGTTTGGCTTGGGAATCAGGGTAATTGTAGCCTCATAGAAGGAGTTTGGTAATGTTCCTTCTGTTTCTATTGTGTGGAACAATTTAAAGAGTATTGGTATTAACTCTTCTTTGAAGATCTGGTAGAATTCTGCACTGAAACCATCTGATCCTGGGCTTTTTTTGGTTGGGAGACTTTTAATAACTGATTCTATTTCCTTAGGGGTTATTGGACTATTTAAATATTTCATCTGGTCTTGATTTAACTTAGGTGTGTGGTACCTATCCAGAAAATTATCCATTTCTTTTAGATTTTCCAGTTTTGTGGAGTAGAAGTTTTTGAAGTATGACCTGATGATTCTCTGGATTTCCTCAGTGTTAGTTGTTATGTCTCCCTTTTCATTTCTGATTTTGCTAATTTGGATGCTCTCTCTGTGTTTTTTGGTTAGTTTGGATAAGGACTTGTCTATCTTGTTGATTTTCTCAAAGAACCAACTCTTTGTTTCATTAATTCTTTGTATTTTCTCTTTGTTTCTATTTTATTGATTTCAGCTCTCAATTTGATTATTTCCTGGCGTCTCTTCCTCCTGGGTGACTTTGCTTCTTCTTGTTCTAGAGCTTTCAGGTGTTCTGTTAAGTCACTAGTGTGAGATTTCTCCAACTTCTTTATGTGGGCATTTAGTGCTATGAATTTCCATCTTAGCACTGCTTTCATAGTGTCCCATAAGTTTGGGTATGTGGTATATTCGTTTTCATTGATCTCTAGGAAGTCTTTAATTTCTGTCTTTAAATAAGGAGATTTTTTTAAATGTGAAAATTAGACTAATACAATTTTTTTCAGTTTAAAACCTTCCATTCCATTTTAACTTATTTTGTGTCCCTGTATTTGTTCATGTGTCTTTATGTCCGTGTGTGTGTGTGTGTGTGTGTGTGTGTGTGTGTGTGTATACTCATGTGTGATTCTGCTTGTGCCATAGCATATGTGTAGGGTTCAGAAGACAGTGTCTGCAGTAAAATCTCTCCTTTCAGGGTGTAGGTAGCTCATTGGGATTGGCAACCAGTGCTTTTACCCACTAACGTCATTTTGCTGGTCCATCAGTTCTTTCTTGCAAGAAAAGAATCACCATCAATATGGAGGGAGCCCCCAACCCCTCGCAAAAAAAAAAAAAAAAAAAGAAAAAAAAAAAAAAAAAAAAAGACAAGAAAGCAGAACTAGATACCACAATGATGTTATTGGGTACTTTGAGCAAAAATGTGTTCAAATCATCATGAGAATTTTTTAAAAAACATCACAATTTTTTGCTGTTTTATAGATTTGAATGTTTTATTGTATTTCCTATATTTGTTTGTAGACATTATAATCAGTTAGGGTCGATTGGAAAGTTACATGGTTAAAAGACTTCAAAAGCTAGAGATCCTATTAAGTTTATTAGAAATTTTGTTACTAATTATTTCAGATGGGGGTATGGTATTCATCATTTCTCCTTGAGATAAACATGTGGTTCCTATAGGCTCTCCAAGGTAGATGCTGTATTGCTCTGTGTTAAAGAATAATAACCAGGAGTGTATGTAATACAATGCCCCTATTACTAGCTGTTGGCCAATCATCCAACATTCCCTGGCAAGCTCCCTTCTATTGTGCTGTATAACTTGCTGTCTGCATTAGGACAACAGTCTGGTTCACAGTTGACCAGACTAAGGTGGGCGGTGTTTTACTAACAGAGCTGGTCTGGCGTAGCCAGCTACTCCAGCAAAAAAACATGCTATGAGAATCAGTCTGTTCTCTCCTAGGGAGGGATATGTTCCAGCTATACAGTTGATTGTTCTTGTGTAAACAGTCCAAGTATTAGGGGAACGGACGCGGCACCGTGTGAAATCAACTTTCGTCTGTTTCCCCTGGACACGCCCAGTTAGAATCCTGATTGTAGAGGGTCTAGGAGAAAGGGAGATGAGATAGTGAAATATCTCCATGGCCAGCGGAGGTGCTTAAGTATCTCACCAAACCCCTATTTTTGGAAGAGTCTTCTGTGTCAACATAGCTTGACCGTTGTGATCCTTGCCTAGACCCCGGGAACTCCTCATGATATATCAACCCAAGGGGTAATTCCTAGGAACAGAGGATTCAGGGCCTTTCCCTAGTACTGCTGTGTCTGTTCTGATTGGCCAGCGCTGTGTGCTGAGAGTTCTGACTATAGAGAGTATTCTCCAGACAGACAGACAGACAGTGAAACTTCATGTAGTGAAGACCAAAAATTAAAAAAAAAAAAAAAATCTCTGAAGTGAATGAAAACAATCAAACAGAGGACCCCACGCCCACTGTGAAGTCAAGTGACCTTCGAGTGAAGTCAGGTCCCCACGCATCCGGAAGGAGAGTCTCGTTACTGCCTGCGAAGCCGTTTGTCCTTATTATTCCCTCCTCCACTTTTGGAATTGGTTCTGTTTACAATTCTTTGTAGGGCTCGAAGCAGTTGCTCTACAGTTCCACGGTGGAGCATTTCTGCTAATGAGCATATGCCGGAAATGTGTGGGTAGAATGATAACAACCCACCCACTTTTGAGCTTATTTTAGAGGATGCAAACATGAGAAAAATGAAAATTAATTAATGAACAAATTAAGAAAAGTGCCAAGTATCCTAAATTAGGGACTTCTATTTATTTTTCCCCTTTTACCTAGAATCTTTTATAAGCTTAAATTGTGTCTTTATTAATTTAAAGTAGCTTCCCGTTGGTTTGGAAATAAAATCCCCACCTGCTGTTAATGACCTACATTATTCTCCACTACATAGGCAGGGATCAGATCATGGAACAGGCTGGTGTTGTCTCAAATCTGACCTCAGGGTGCTCTTGGCTTCTCATTCTGCAGAGCTTGTCCTGAGGTGCTCAGCAGGTCCTTGCTTCATGAGCTTTTCTATACACTGGCCCCATGGTTGCAAACTGTACCCCCCTCCCCCATTCCAGTTCTTATTCCACCGTTCATTTCTCTAGAGACGTTCTTGATGGTCCTACATGTGTGGTTCTTACAGGCACTGTTTTATCCTTGGCGCTGTGGGTCTAGTCACTATTTGAAATTGTGGAATTTTTGATTGTCTTACTCATTCAGAGTGCGTGTTATTGAAGGTGAGGACTTCTGCTGGCTGTCAGCTTTAGAACTCGGCAGGCAGAAGTAGTACAGTGCACAAGAGACATGGTAGAGCCATCGATCTCAGCAACTGAAGAGTTCAGGCCTGAACTATGGAAGTAACAGCCCACTCTGTGGTTCTTGTAAGTGTTAGAACCAAAATGTGTAAAAATAGCTTAGAATGGAGCTTGCTGCATAAGAAATACTATGCATGTGTTTACTATTTGCATTTTTAATTTTGGATATTACAATATAAGATACCAGGCTTTGCTGTTTTGATGATTTACCAATCTTTATTATGTAGAGCAATATCCTGGTTGTTGTTGGCACCCAGAAATAGATATTGAGTTAGTCTGCTTTGCTCATTTATGATAATATTCTTTCTTCTTAAGCCTGACCAGGCTTTAGAAATCTGTCTCAAACTAGGATTGAATGATGGTAACACCGAAGAAGTAGGCAAGCAAGGAAGTCACATGACTAGCCTAAGATCAAGACTGTATTCTTTGTAGCACGAGTGGATAGAGGTACCTTTGGGCATTGGGAAACTTACCTGCCACTACTTCCCACTGGTTACTCAGAGGAGCCAGGATGATGGAAATGAGGAGAGCTATTTCTGATTCCTTTTGGTACCCTGAGACTTAGTTTTATCTCTAGACCTGAGGTGTGTTCAGATCACAGATAAGAAGACTCCAAGAAATTATTAAATCTCACTGCTTTAATTAAACGCTCCTCAGCTGACTAATAGCAACAGAAGAGGTGCGAACTTGGATTCACTCTGCACTTCTTAGGTGTTAACGTTGCCTGAATATGAAAATTAAGCACTAGTGGTTTTTCTCACTTAAAAAAAATAGAATAGAACAAAGTAAAGGACGTATAGATGGGGAATTTCAGAGACATCACCAAGGCTATTAAAAAATACTCAAAGAGAGAGCTGTAATTATGTGAAAAATCCTAATTTATAATTCAGAAGGTTTTTCATTTACAATGTTGAAGTCTCAGTCACATTGATTTTTCTTTCTAACCCAGATATCATTTAAATTGGTTGTCATAGCTTAGTATTAATGAGATCATAGTCAGGGGGTTGGTTCCTTTTCCTGCTGGCTGAGTGAGGTAGCGCATTACAGGGAACCTCCTCTTGACCTTACCTCCGCATGCCTCATAGTCCCACACTTCTGTTCTGTTTACAAGGCAGAGCACTCACTCAACAAATATTTAATATTGAACCTAATGTATGGAATGTAAGAAACATCATTAAACTAGATCACTCCATGGATTATAACCCACAAGGACACTTAAAATGTGAGAAAATGTGTTTGTCTCAGAATTGAGAATATATACTTGGTAATATGTCCCCTTATATAAAAAGAAAACAACCAAGAAGGCTAAAATCTGTATTTTTTCATAGAGATGCCTTCATAAATCTGTACTGAGACATAATTGACAGATAAATATTGAAAATGGTTAAGTACATAGTGTAAAGTTTTAATATACATATACTGCAAAATGTCCCAATCTAACTAACTAACGTACCTTGTATGCTTAATGTTTTATGTGATGAGACAACTTAAGTTCTATTCCTGGCAAATTTCAAATGCAGTGCAATGTTATTAACCAGAGTCATCAGGCTGTGCACGAAGTTTCCGGAGTTTATGCACCACACATATCTAAATCTTTATACCCCTTGGCCAACATGTCTTCCCCTTTGCCACCCCTGTCACCTGGATATCACCATTGTACTTCCTGTTTCTATGGCTACAACATTTTTTTCCCCACATACAAGGGAGAACAGACAGTGTTTGTTTGGCTTGCTTAACATAGTTCAACGTTCAGGCTCATTCATGATGTTGTAAGTGATAGTCTTTCCTTCCTTTGGAAGGCATCTGGGCTCATCACCATACCACTAATGCACCATGAAGTTCCCTCTTTGAAAAGGCCAAATTACATTCCAGTGTGTGTCTGTACATGCAACAGCATGCATGGGTGTGGGCATGCATATATTTCTATCTCACATTTCTTTATATCTCTGTCAATAGACATATTTAATATATAAGCCACTGTGCATGATGCTACAATGAGCAATGGGCTGAAGATAACTCTTGGAGATACTGGTTTCATTTCTTCGAATGTATCTCAAGAAATGAGTCAAAAGGATTAGAAGTTGAAGAACATCATTGGTTACATAGAGAGTCTAGCCTGGAGTACATGAGACTCTGTCTCAAAAAGAAAAATGAAGCATTGCAGAATGATACAGTAGTTTTACTTCTCATTTTTGAGACATTTCCATACAATTTACCATAATGGTTCTACAGATACATTCTCACCAACTTTGGACAAAGTTCCTTTTGCCTTGTCCTTACCAATAACTATTTTCCTTTGTGTTTTGGATAATACTCATTTTATCAGGTATGAATTGATTTTCCATTGTAGTTTGGATGTGTGTTTGCCTAATAACTAGTGCCACAGAGTGATACATATATATGTGTGTATATTCATATATTTGTGTGTATATTCATAAATATGTATGTTAAAGCTAAAACGGTATATATATGTATACACCTTTAATACACATTTTGTTAGATATAAATCCCATTATATGTATATTATAGTGTTTGCACTAAGCACTAAAACTATTAACTCATCCGTATATTTAAATTATGCTTACGTATTCTATTTGGTATACCATAAACATATCCATTTCACATTTCATATTTATTTTATTTGTACTTCTGATGTATTCATTTAATAGATATCTACTGAGTACCAAGTACTGTGTAGGCATGGTAAAATATTAATATGCCAACTGCCAGGAGTCAGGTAAGGTCCCTATTTTCATGTGCCATGAAGAGAAAATAGTCAATGAATTACAATAAATAACAGTAAGCAGTTTGTGAAAACAAAATAGGATAATCAATTAATGTGTTCCCGGGAAGAGGAGTGCGGTAGTCTATTTCAAAGCTGATTGGGGAACCTGTTAGAGATGAGAGTTGAGCTAAGACTTATTGATTGCATTAGCAAGTGACAGGAAGCAGTGGGCCAGAACCTTTTCAGGCTGAAGGAACAGAACAGGTGTTTCGAGATAGAAAGGAAACTGGCACATTTGATCAGAAACTACAAGAGCAACTGAAGACGAAATGTCTGAGGTTGGAGAGTAAAGAGGATGGGATGTGAAGTGACGTGAGCCCAGAAGGAGAAAGGGTAGAGAAAATAGCCTGTGAGCTATGATAAGGAGCCTTTATTTCATTGCGTGATCAATAGGAAGCATTAGGGACTAAGTGGAATCATAATGTGTTTTGCTGTACATTAGAACATTTTTGTTCTGATGGTTACGTGTCCTGAAAGAGGCTGGGATGGAGGTGGGAAGAGCAGCGAAGAGGTTACTGTAGGACAGAATGGATGGAGCTTGGCAAGGATGAGGGCTGGGATGAGAGAGAGGGATGGCAGTTTGGGGGGTACGTTTTGAAGACAGGTGACAGACCTCGATGATGGATTACTTTTGGAGTGGGGAAATAATGAATCAAATACAGGTTTGAGGTGATCAATGAAGGAAATGGTGGCATTAATTTCTCAGCCTGGATAAGAATCACCACGGGCAGAAGGGATGAAAAGACTCACATTTTGAGTATGGCTGCTTTGAGAAAAGCCTACGGCACATTAAGACAGAGTTCCTCATAGAAATAAAAAAAACAACAACAAGATCAAGGGCACAGATGAGGTGAAAATGTTCGTCTATGTCACTTTTGAAGATGTGAGAAACTAATGACACTCAGGTTAGAGCGACTTAGAATTTTTCTCTCTCTCAAGTTGATTCTAGAACAAACATGTCTCGTCTCTAAATTCTTGTCTTTAACCAGAGACATCATCCACTGTAGTTCACTTTGAAGCACCATCCTGTAATGACTGGGCAGGGTGTATTAAAACACATTTTAAAGATATATTTTTAGAAACATAAGTACAAAATCACAGAGCAAGTTTCTTCTTTGGAATTGGAGTTTGTGAGTACAGACCAATATCAAGATAGATATGGAATGATGAACAAAAATTAAAATGAATCCTATCCTGGAAAACATTCAGAAGAGTATGGCATGCACAAAATAAGTTATTTCTAAAACATTTTAGTTTGTGATCTAGACAGAACATATCATATCATTTGGAGTTCTTGTGTGTTTATCATGTTTTGTTGGCATATAACTAGCTTTAGACTTACCTAGGAATAATAACCACAAGGCTCAGTAACTTGGTCTTGTTTATAATACCAAGAGTATGAAGTATTCCAGCTTATGCAATTGGGACTTTTATTTATACAGAGCTATAAATGTACAGAAAGCTTTATAATAGATTGAATCATGCCAAAACCGAAAAGGAAGCCAAGTATAATTTGGATTCCATGGGAAGCAAACCCTGGAACTAGATTTGTGTGAAGCCTGTTTATTGGGAGCGAGCTTAGGAATGACATTTTTAATGGGAAGAGGGAACCCAGACTGTACATGTGGAGAAAATAAACTGTAGTATGGTTGCAATAGAGCCTTCAGCCAGTCCCCTTGGTGCCCTCCAATGGAGATGGCTCTTCTGAGACATTTTGAACTGAGGCAAGGAGCTCATGTGTGACTTTATTTTTTTAAACCCCCCAGTGACTGGTAATTTAATATGGATGTAACCTTGGGCAAACTGGCTTCTTGCAACTGAGGGCAGTCCTTGGGGAAAGGACTCTGCTGTGGGCTGCCATCAGCCAACACACCCAGCAGTTCCATTTCTTTTATGTATTAAATTCAGGGCTTTGCTAAAGTGATATCTGTAGGGCAAGCTGCAGATCTGCTCACAGTCCTTGGTCTCAGAGAAGCAACTGGCATTCTTTACCTCCATCCATTCTGCACTCCCTGAAGGAAGGCCTACCTCACTTGGTCTAGGTGTTTATCTGATAGGAGGCTTTCCCCTCAAATCTTTATTCTAAGGGTCTCCATGCTCATCTCAGGTACCACTGCCTTTTTTTATTGCCTTGGCTTTTAAAGAAAAGGGTTTCTTAAGAAAATAACTCCATTCTTTATTAGATAGCTACTTGGCTCAGAAAACCCATAGGGACTGGGCAATAGCTTAAAGTGAAGAGAGATACGTGCTGTTTGTGCTTGCTGTGTCTTCATTCGGTTCCAGGCAAGAAGAATGTCCTTTAGCAACAGAAACCAACACTGAGCTTCTGGTATGGCACTCTCCCTTGAGGAGAAGAAACATTCATTGGTACAACTCTATTGTGTTGAACCTCTTCTATCGAATCTACTGTGCTGCCTCTGTGGAAGAGGTGTGCAGAGCTTGGCTTGTCAGAATGCAGTGCTTTATCTCTGCAGTGGATGAGGCCGCGGGGAGGCTGTATTTATTTTAGTCTTGTGGCTGCCACAATGTTAATTTAGGAGCATGTTAACTAGCTGAGCATTAGTGATCGGGGAACTGATGATGGTCTTGCTATCATAGTTTCCATTCCTACTAATGTGGCTGTGCTCATACCAATATTGCTCCAGCATTGAGAATGGTTGATGACACAGGCTTGCATAACATCTCTGCCCAAGACAGCCAGTCTACTGTGCTAATTAGTGTCTCTTTCAGAATGTACTGACAGATGATATGAAGGTCTTCAGACATCATACCTACTTCTGGGTCCACCCCACCCCTCCAATTGTTCCTTATCTTTTCTTTTTTTTTTTTTTATTTCTAGGCTCCAGACTAATCAGCCAAGACATTTGCCACTGCCAGGTAATGTACTGCCCTGGGCATTTTCCTTTTCTATAGAGACTAGATGACTGGCCCCACTACCGGACATCTGTTGGGAGAATTTCTTTATTGGTGTTGTTTGAGCTTATTAAAAAACTGGTGGAGGTGGGGGTATGGCTAGGGCTTGCAGTTATCTGCCAAATTGGACATTGTATAGGTAGATGCTGAGATTTGGAAGGTGGTTATGAAGGGGCAGAATGTTCTCACACCCTGTCCACCTGAAACCTGATCCCAACTCCCTTTATTCTCACACTTGGTGAAAGGCACCAGGCAGAGCATCACCAAGCATGTAGTTACCCGGAGGAAACGCTGTCATCATCTTTGACTCGTCCCTGTTGTTGACTCCGCATTAACTTTAATCATCACATCTTATACATAGGTGCTCTGCAGTTTTCTTATATTCACACACACTTCCTCCTATTGGTCGTCTAGGTTCAGACTCCAGTCACTTTTCAACTGAGTTGTAGAATCAGTTTCCTTCTTTTCAAACCGTACTACTTTCTTGGGCTTTTGTGTATTCTGAAGTATACATTAGTCGGAATGATCTTTCTAGAAGGCAATCTGATGATGTGAGGCCCCTCCTTAAAAATCCATGCATGGCAATTTACTGTTTTCCTATTAAAACCCAGTCCCTTGAACTGGAATGCAAGGCTTTTCCTGGCCCCCTCCCTACTCTCCTTCCTGACTCCTCTGGCACTAGTCATGTTGTATTAGAGTTCCTTAAAGGAATAGAACCAAAAGAATGAGTGTGTGTGTGTGTGTGTGTGTGTGTGTGTGTGTGTGTGTGTGTGTG
>CABHPR010146842.1:29220-40707 GCA_902168415.1 Peromyscus melanophrys
GTGTGTGTGTGTGTGTGTGTGTGTGTGTGTGTGTGTGTGTGTGTGTGTGATGTATTAGAGTGGCTTATGGGGCTTTGGTCCAACAATGGCTGTCTCTTGACAGAAAGACCTAGAATCCAGTAGTTGTTCAGTCTACAAGGCTGGATGTCTTAGCAGTCCTAATCTGGTGCTGGAGTCCAGGAAGACTCCTGGAGAGCTGTTAATCTTCAGTCTGTGTTAGAATCTGGCTGCAGGGGAAACACACTTGCCAGTGAGACAAGGGCATGCACCCAAAAAGCAAAGTCTTCTATCTTCCATGGTCTTTTATGTAGGCTGCCCCTAGGAGATGCAAACCAGACTGAGGGTGTGTCCTCCCACATTGCATAATCCAATTATGAAAATTCTCCAATGGCTTGCACAGAAATTTGGGTTTTAGTTGACTCCAGATATAGTCAAGTTGACAACCAAGATTAGCCGTCGCACCTGCTATGGTGTCTTTGGGTTTAGTCTTATCAACTTATGTTTTTATTTACAGTCATTGTTTTCTGACATTTGGGGCTTTGCTCTGACCATTGCCTCTTCTCAAATCTTCTGTGAAGGCACGGTCATGCATACTCCTGTCTTATCCCTGAATCTGTGAATGTGCTTTCTTCAATAGCAAAGAGACCCCTGGTTTCTGTCTGTATTCTCCTGTTGCCTGAATGTGGTGACCTGGAGAGTCTACGACTGTCCACAGAGTCACTGTAACCACAGAGGTCCTTATGGGATGGAGGACTTGAGTCAGTGAAGGTGATACTACAGTGGATGCAGTAGTCCAAATGATGTCATTGTCAGAAGAGAACCATGGGCTAATATTGCAGCTTCTATAAGCAAATATTTGACTTTCTCTTATAGCTTTTTATAAAGAAGGTGGCTTTACCTACACTTTTATCTCTGTAAAACCATTTCAGCCTTCTCATTTGGGTTACTATAAGATTTTTGTTGTTGCTATTGTTGGTTTTGTGTCTGTGTGTTCAATGTGCATGTGCACATGTGTGCATGTGGGGGTGTGTACATGTGCATATGGAGGACAGAAGTTGTTGGTTATCCTAAATTGCACCACTCCTTAGTTGTTGAGACAGGGTCTCTCACAAATTCAGCTAGGCTGGTTGGCCAATGAGCTTCAAAGATCTACCCGTCTCTACCTGCCTAATGCTGCAATTGCAGACATGCTCTGTGCATGTAGCTTTTTATGTGGGTGCTAGGGATCTGAACTCAGATCCTTGTGCTGGTGTGGCAGGCCCTTTGTGGACTGAGTCATCTCCCTGGCCCTACATTTTGTTGTTTATGTCGCTAAATTTATGGTCGTTTTAGACAGCTGTGTTAGGAGGCTAATGCGCCCCACCCTTCAGCTAAATTCTATGAATGCTTTCAGAATTAGCTGAAAATCTGACTTGGGAGACAATCCTTCACGTTTCATTGATGATACAGTACCAAGCATTCTTCACAGTGGCCTCTGCTTATTCTCTCGTATGTATACCCTCTTCCTCCTCTTGTTTGAGAGTCCTTAGAGTACACAAGGAAAATGCTGGCACTCTCGCCTTGACATTTCTTCCCCACCATATTCTTGCTGCCTGGGTGTGGACAGCCCTGTTTGGTGCTTTGAGGACTTATGCTTGTTTAGGGACTGTGCAAAGAGGGAGGGTAGGAGTTCATGCATGTCAGCTCAAGTATAGAAAGAGACAGAAGGACAGAAAATTCAGGGGAGTACAAAGATGGCATCTAGTAGAGTCCCTCATTCCTCCACTCCAGGAAGAGGACAGCAGCAGTTCATCTGCACCGTGCTGCATGTCTGGGGTTTCCGGGGTGACTTTGGCTTTGCCTGAAGCTGTCTACAGCCCACTGGGGTCCCCATCCTGCCCCAGCTTTTCCCCTGCACCTTTCTCCTCTGTTCTTTTACTTATTCTATTTTTATAGCCTGAAATTGATCACTGACTCCCCTCAGGCCCTTCCTTTTGATTCTCTAGAGCCTGTTTTAGAAATTAAAAACAAATATCCAAAAATCGACTTTTCCTCAAGGCTATGTGCTTGCCTCCGGCTAACTGGGGGGAAAGTCACAAGAAACTCAGAAAGGAAAAATAAAAATGTTGGAAATAAACAGTCTTGCTGCATTCCTGTATTGTGATAAATATTTGCTAAGTGAATGAGTAATGAGTGGAAATGGAAGAGAATAACCATACTGCGGTAGATGAAATATTTTTCCACTCTAAGATTTATTGTTTGTTTGTTTGTTTTTTTGTAGCAGTGACAGGAAGGTGACATCTATACTACTGTCTGACAACTGGCATTTTAGAAAATGTCCACGGCTGTACATTTTGGCTAGAAACAGAAGCACTTGGGGGAAGCTTCCAGAAGGTGCTAGTGAAGACAGCCCAGAGTTGTAGGCAATCAAATAAGAAAATTCGCAGTCCGGATTTGCTAATCCAGCCCTCTGTTTGAACATAGCGGAGAAGAGGGTGGCTTTACCTTCCACCTCTGCATTCCTCAGCACCATGAGCCCTTTCTCTCGCTCCTCTCCCCATCGTGTCCATTTTTCCTGCTGGTGGGTGCCCTCTTGAGTTCTTCTACTCAGGCCCAAGGATGACACAGATATGTCCCATTCTCTGCCAAGAAGCCTGACTGGGATGTCTTGTGCAGTCCTTTTACTCCCCAGGTCTTTCATTCTCCACACTGCTAACATGCAAGTAGTAACTGTGGCTGGCTGATGCTGAGATAGCTCAGGTTAGCCAACGACCACAGTAACACAGCAGTATGGATTGGGAAACTGACATTGAACATTGCTCGTGGTCCCTCACTGAGATCGTCTTATCCGTTGGGCTCATTTGGAATCTCGCTTCTCATTGGTCACTTGATGAAATGACAACCCGCGGACATTCGGCCTGCACTAACACTGACTTGTCCAGGAGCCACGCCTTATGTCTATAAGGTCTGGTGGGACTTCTGGTTGGTTCCACCTGCCTCTGTGTTCTGACTCCATTCTTTCTGTAATACACAGGACTTTTCCTGCCGCTGTGGAATGATGACCTGTCAAGATTTCATTGTATGCTTAATGGGGAGTCCTCAGCATCACAGTCCACCTCTGGGAAAGTAGCGGGGAGATTCAGGCCTTCAGAGTTATTTGTCTCATGTGTTGGTGGTAGAAAAAAAAAATCTGCATTTATTGCTAGGCTTCTGCCGGCACTTTTAATGGGTGAAAGCTGACATTTTCAAGGAATTTGTAAAGAGAGAACGTAAAGCCATGAAGTCCTCACGGGCAGGGGCTTTCCTTTCCTTTCTATTAGGAAGGATGTTGACACTGAGGATTGCCTAACTTTGTCCCCACAGTGAATTTCTCTTATTTTCTTTAAAGATGGTAGGATTAGATAGAGAGTGACCCCCTTCATTTCCCCTGTCTCTCCTCTCACACTGGCTAGAGTTTTAAAGGCAAGCTCAGGTGTTTCTCGAAGTGATGGATCTCCGGTGGGGAAAAGTCATAGCTTTATTGATTACGATCTTGGTATAACATCCATAATTGGAATGTTCCTGTAATTTGGTGCCGGGTTGCCTCACCACTTTCTCTAGGGGCCATATATCAAATGCTATTTTTCATGCTCCTGTTTTCAGATAAGGGCCTGAGAAACCGCAAAGTTGACTTGATATTAGATTTCCGGAGATGAAAGCACCACTACAGATTACTCCATGTCCTCAAATGCACTGGCCGTCCATACCAATAATTTAAAAGGAATGTATGACTCAGGAAAGGTATCCTTAGGGTTAGGTATGGGGCTTATGTTTTCATCCTCTGCCTTCAGCGTATATTTTTGCCCACTGCAAACAATTTTCAATCAATAGTTAAAATCAGTAAACAGAATTATAGGGGGAAAACACCCTTCAGCTCTCATTTAATAGATTGCCTCTCAAAGTCATTCCCTGACACAGTAAGTTGTTGAGGGAATAGTTGCTTGTAAATGGGATGGAGTGGAGTTGATTAAAAAGCAAAACAACACAAAACACAGCATCCTGTTGTGAGATTCAAAATAAAACAAAATGGCTATTAGAAACCTTTGGCCGATTTCTGTCAAAGCAACTTTGTCTGCATAGCAAGGACGAGGAGGAATAGCAGGCCTTCTAGTCAATCCAACTTGGGGCTTTCTGGGGATCCATAATTTTTTCTTTTTTATCCTTAAACTTCCGTTTCTTTTGTTTTCATAGCTCATTTCTCTTCCAGCAGAGACTCTGAGGCACCTATTAGTCAGTCTGGAGCCTCCAGGTACCCAAGTTGCTGCAGGAGGAGAAATGGGATGTCTTTCGGCCTTTCTTTCTTGTAGATTGGTTGCCTGTTTACCAAGGTGAAAGGATGGGTGCCCTGGAGATCATTTGCCTTTATATGTTTTAAACTAGAGCACTAGAGCCGCACAAGTTGCACGCCTTGGTTCTTTTCCAAGAGCTCTTTCTCTCAGCAAGGCATAGAGGAGCAAGCTGAGACCTACAGATTGCCAGCAGACTCTTCCAACAAAATTGCCCTGTCTCAGTCAGTTAAACGGGGTGGGAAAGGATGGCCTCTGCCAGTTTTCTCCCATTTCTTCTGCCATGTGCTGGGATACCCGGAGCATTCCGCAAGCTTTAGCGTCAAGATGAAATACTCCAGATTTCTAAGTCAAATAATACACGAACCCCAGACCATATGCACGAAGAATTCACATGCTTTCTGACCTTTGTATTTTGCATATAACCTTCCTGTCAAAGACTAGTTTCCCAGGGATTCATATAGAATGAAAAATGGAGAAGAAAACAGAACAAAAGTTTTATTGTATGCTAAGCACTATTTCCATTTAATGCAAAAAGCGTAGCAACTAAAATTTCGGCTCTCCAGCAGTTTCTAACAGGTTCATTCCCATATGACTGCCATCTAAAAGATAATGACTTAAAATGTTGGTTTTGAAATAAACTGTAATAGAAGGTTCAGTGACAGACAAAAAATTAAAATAACGCAAAGGCTGGTTCAAAACATTCGAAGCCAGGTCCTTGCTCCCGAATTACTTTACTTAAGAAATAAACTTGAAAAGAAAAGCAAAAGAGGAAGAGGTTGAGTTTATAAGCTTCATATTGACCTTTCCCCACCTCCCCCCTTAAAATGAGGGTGCGGCTGCAGGCGTGACCACACCCTTTTGCTGAGGTGTTTGTGCAGTTATTGACTTCGCAGGCCCTCTCCCAAGGCAGTGATGCAATCCCCCAGTGAACAGATTCAATGACCTTCTCCAATCTCCAATCGGAGCCCTGGAAATAATGGAGCTGTAGGAAAAGGCACAATAAATTCCCACTGAGAATTCACAGATCTTTCTTTTGCCTTTTGTAGTCCCGTGCAATCATGGTTTTGATGTCTCCAGAATAACAGGCTCCACAAACTCTCAATATGAAGCTTGAGCTCCATTGATCAAGTTGTTTTTGAACAATTTAAAACTGTGAACTATTTACCACTTTACTTATTCTCAAAGAGGAGTTTTGCCTCATAGAGATAAGAGTTCCTTGAAGTTTCTGTTACAAGACCCAGAAAGTCACTTACCGGTGTTCTCCATTCTTCGCTCCCTTATGTTTCTAAGGCCTCTATGCCACTGATCATCTGCTCTCACCACCCTTCCACTTCTTCTTGGTTTTAAATTGTTTACTCTCTCCCCCTTCTCTTTCATTTAGAAGCAAGAAAAATGAACAATAACAACAAATCATTTCTTGATTCATACTCCACCCCTACCCACACACACATTGACTGGCTGGCTTTCTCCTTCACTAGTTTCTTTTCTCCAAAATTGTTACCAGACTCAAGAAAAATTCACAGTTTAACAGTGATCAGTGATTTTGGTAAACATGACAACTTATAATTAATGCATCGTGTGTGAAAACATCAGCATGAATCTCACTAAGCTATACAATTAATATGTATTATTATTATTATTATTATTATTATTATTATTTATTGTTGTTGTTAAAACATGGCCATCTCTGATCCACACAGTCAGATGAGCCTTAAGGCTCCTTTTTATGACTTCATTTCCACGTGGTGCTATATGGAATGAAAGTCTCAGTTGGAAACTTTCTTCTTATACAAACATTAGAAAATGGAGACACAACTCATAAAACCAGCCCTGTCAAATCTGTTGACTCCTCAATCACTATCCTTTGCCACTGACTTGAAAAATTGCTATAAAGAGCCCCTGATGATTCATGGACCTTGTAGTTGATCAAGAAGAACAGCCCAACCTGGGGTGGGCATGGCTAGATTTCTCGGCTTCTTCACTGTCTTTCAGGCTGGAATTATAACCTCTATACAATCACTTCTGTTCTCAAGTATCATGAACCCTGCCCACCACACAAAAGGAAATTTATTTCTAATATTCATTATACTTATTAACCAACTATCTAGGGGTGGATTGAAAATATTTAAAGTCCTTGCCTTAGTGCCACTGAAGTTTGGATTCCTAATTAGTTTCCTCTGTGTGCTAACAAATTTCCTACTGGGATTTGGTTAGAGTTGACTTACATGCATATATAAATCATACTACATATTCTGGAGAATTTCAAAGCATGCTACTCCCTAGCATGTTAGCAGCCATCTTTTTCTGCTTCTATTCCTTCACTCCCAGCTAGATACTCTCTCAGATATCTTTTCCTCTCCATCATGATAATCAATGGATTCTAAGGGTGTTGACAACCTCCTTGTTAAAATAAAGTTCAGTGGATATATTTCACTTTTGATTGTACTTAGCACTGTTGGAGTATCGTCCCCCCTACCCCCGCCAGACTGACATTAAACTCACTGTATAGCCAAAGATGTCCATGAACTTTTGATTCCCTTGCCAAGGGCAGGTCCTCAGTCTTGAACAGCATGGTCCTAGAAATCTGACTGGGGCAAGAGGGAACGAAGGAGGGACAGATGCCCAGAAACACAGACAGAAAAGCTGGGGTCCGGTGGGTTGTGTGCTCTCTGATGCAGGTGCAGCAGAAACAGCAACCTGGAAACTCAATGTGTTTATTTGATACATGTGAACTGAGGGGACGGGTTGAATAAAGAAGTGAGTTTATGGTATAGTGTTGAACAAGGAAGAAAGATTGGCTGATCTTGTTAGGAGGTTTCTAAAAGGGAGCAGTTTCAGGCTGCAGTCATCCTGGAAGAGGAAGTTGTGGGTGATAGTTTCTGAACACGCTGGTCAAATTGTTTTTAAATACTAGTACTTGGACCAGAGAAAGGCTCTGCTGTTCCCTGAGCCTAATGGAGGGAAGGCTTTGCTGTTTCCATGGATCTGAGGCATTGTCGTCCTTGACATGTCTGTACTCAAGTAAACAACATACATTCACTCAGGGCTTCTTCCACTCCCCACAATAGTACTTACCTTTAATCTCAGCCCTTGGGAGGTATAGGCAGAAGGATCTAAATACTGTATTCTATGCTTTTCTTCTCAGTCACTAAGCCACCTTGGCCTCCAGGGCTAGAGAATTAGCAAGATGAATTATTTCTTCACCTGCTTCACTTTTAAAATTGTTATTTATTGCTCCCACTAGGAGAGGGAAAGAGAAGGCAAGAAGCAGCTTTGGAGCACACTAAAATCCAAAGCTCTATGGGTGCAGAGCGACTACCAGTGGGTTCAGAAGCACTTCCAGAGGTGGGATGAAAACTGCCTGAGTCCAGAGCAGGGGCTGTGTGTCAGAAACAGGAAATAAGCATCATCTTAAATACTGCTGTGAATCTGAGTAGGATGAGGTCAGAGAAGAGAAGTTATTTACAGAAACAATGATACGGAGCTTGGGGGTAGTTGTGACAATGTATCAGTTCAGTGGTGGGAACAGAAAAGAAATGAGGCAACGGGAGAAATGAGTGGGCGATAAGGCACTGAGAATTTCTTTTGAGAGTATTTCCTGTGAATTGGAACTGAGAAATAAAGTGACATTTGAAGGAAGATATGGGATCGGTCTCAATTAAGGCTCCATAACAGAATACCATAGATTAGGTGGTTCAGACAGCAGACTTTATTTTCTCACAGTTTTAAGATCAGTACATCAGTAGATCTGGTGCCTGGGAAGGGCATGCCTCCTGGTTGTAGATAGCTGGTCCCTCATTGTATACTCACACACAGTTGAGAGAAAGATCATTATTTCTTTCCATTCTTATAAGGATGTTATTCCATCATGATGGTTCCACTTTCATGAACTAATTGCCTCCTGAGCACCCAGCTCCTAATGCCATTCTGCTGGGACTCAGGGTTTGGGGTTACACAGATATGCAGCTCATAACAGGATCAATGGTGAATTTCATTAACATAAGCAAAACTGAATCATGCTTATGTACTGATGGGAAAATTCAATAAACCAAAAGCAACTGATGCACAGTAGCAGGGTATTTGTCTTTATAAACTAGCGGAGGGCCTGGACCTTGCTACTAATAGTCAACTACTCAAATACAGCAGGAAGGGGCAGAGAATATGGTTAGCTTAGTAATTTTAGGGGTGAAACAAATAGGAATCTAATAATTTTTAAAACTTGGTGGTTTTCAAATCTCTAGCATTTTGCCTTCTCTTAGTACTGAGCGCAGATGACAAGGTGAGCTTGGCACGTTACTAGAGGTGCCCCTTAGGAAATTCTCCTCCTATACAGCAAGGAAAAAGTGTTTTCTCTCTCCCTCCCTCCCGCCCTCCCTCCCCACACCGCCTCCCCCCTCCCCATGAAGGGCATGAGACAATATGCTCTCACCTTACTCGCTTAAAATAATGTATGTTTGCTTTAAGGTTTCTACATTTTTTTTTTGCCATATGATTTTAAAGATACCCATTTCAATGGAAGACAACGATTAGAGACAATAGTAATGAATATCTATTGTTTTAATAAATTCTTAACTTGAAAGTTAAGGTGGAAACCTCATGCTACATGAGGATTGTCTGGAAACTTTCTGTTCACATAACCAGTGTGGCTGCTAAACTCCCAGCTTTAAAGAAAGTGGTGTCCTGCCTCCCTGTGAAGCCTTCAAACAGAAAAGTGAAGCGCTGTGTCCTGGAAGTCTGTGAATGGGTCATTTGTTACAAATTCACCACTGTCCCCTGGACATGATGCTGATTTTTCTTTCTTTCTTTTCTTTTCTTTTTTGGAGAAACTGAAAATATTCTGTGCCAATGACAGCTCTGGTGGTTAAACAGAATCTCGGGGAGTGTCTTGCTCCAAATGTCAGGCTGTTCATTTTCTCTTTAAATAGAAATAATGAACTCTTACTCGAATTTTCCAGATACTCGAGGTTCCCATTGCCCCTTGGGAACATTGACCCAGTGTTTGGCTGTCACGCATGGGCTTGCACTGAAGTATACTCCCTCATAGGTAACTATATATTCACATTGCTGTTGCTTTTCCTTAGAAACGCCGGCCTTCTGATCATAATTACAGGCTTCTAGCAAAGGAAAGGGTCGTGAAGAAGAAGAAGAAAAAACCCAACCCAGAGCTTTGTCAACATTACTAAGAACCATGCCAAATATATGCATAAGTCCAGGTATGGGAAACTCTGGGTTTAGCATCCTTAAGATGATATTTGAAGAGTGTCTCCAAGAATAAGGTTTTTTTTTTTTTTTGTAAGGGATTTAAAAATGCTGTTTGTTTTTAAAGGAAGTTTTAGCCAGTCTGGCTGTGCAGATAACCTTCCTTCCCTAAATCACTGCCTTGCTGTTTTGTTAAATCCACAACCCAACAGACTGAAACAAAAGTTGAGAAGTAGTTCTCATCCATCTTAATGGGGTGTTAATGACGCCAGGGGCTGATGGTGACCATTTAAATGTGAGCACTATTAATCAAATAGGGAAAATAGGAGCACCAGGCTTGAGCAGCTGAAACATAATTGCAAGGGATAGTTGGGTCCCATGTTGTATTTGAATGAAGACTTGTTTGAGGGGGAAAAAGGAGCTGCCTCAAGCCTGCTTGGCAGATTTAAAGCCAACCGTAGAGCGACTGCCTTCTAACCTTCTACTGAGATTTTAGGAGCTGCTTCTCTGATGAGCTGGCAGTTGGTCAGTTCTGCACTTGGGGAATAGCTTTGACTAGTTTCTGGTAGGCAGTTGCTTACCCAAATTGTATGTCCTTAAGAGGACTTTGAACAGACCCTTTGATTTGGAACTTCTCTCTCTTTCTCTTTCCTCCCTCTCCCAGACTCTGTCTCTCTCTTTCAACACATCTTTCTCTCTTTCCCCTCTGTTGTCCCTCTTTCATGCATTCCTCCTCTCTCTCTCTCTCTCTCTCTCTCTCGTGTGTGTGGGGCATGCATGTGTTGCCCTTTCTTTTTCTTCTCCCCGAAAGTACTTTAAGGATCCTTAATTCAAGGTCTAAAGTGATTAGCTGTTTTCTACAACCTGTCTGCTCTGATTCTCCTTTCGGCCTGCTGGTCATGCTTTCAAACTGTTTCTTTTAGCATCTAGGGGAAGGGGGGTTGGTAGGAGATTCATGGCTCTCTTTCCACCAAGTTGGCAGTATTTCCAGAAACCTAAGTGAAAGATCTAAGGGATGATAGCGTGCTTCTATTGTCGTTGCTCTGCTGGGTAGGTTAGCAGGAAGGGTAGAAACACCGCAGGGCCGAGCCTTCCACGACTGTGTTACCGGTAGAAACACAAGCAGCGCTGGCTGGGCTTCCAGAGATGACTGCACAGTTCAGCACACACTGCCAGCTGTCTCGTTCACACATTGCCTGCAGTGTGAGATTAGCCATCAAGGGGCGGTTCGTTTCTGTGGCTTAAGACTATGCCAAAGTGCGTGATCTGTCTTTGGGGTACAGAGATATCAGAGGCAAGGGGCTCTCCCTAGTGTAGTGTCTGCCTGGGAGGTTATGCTTTTCCAACAATAACTGCCGGTGGGGACAATGACCCTGCCTGGCCTGATCTGACCCTGCTTCATTTCCAGAATGCAAGTTTGGAGGCTGTTTCTCCCAACGGCAGGACATGTTGATTTTTACTTTTTGACGGGAAGAGCCAAGCCACATCTGCCTTCACCGCTTCTTAAATTCACCCCTTGCATGTTGCCTGGGGCAGAAGGCACTTGGAAAGTTCACAAAGGAAATAAAATACTTCAGCGGCTTCTGAATTTAAATAAAATACTTGTCTAAGGGTTCGGTCTTTTCCTTCCTCCACTTTCCCAGTGGGGAGAGCCAAAAAAGCTGTGGATTTTAATAAGGCTAACATTCTGGGTTTGGAAAAGGTCAAGTGACCACAGATGCCTGATAAAGTATTTACCTTCTTTCAGCATAGTATTTGAATTTTAAAATATGATATTTAAAGCAATTATTCTAAGTTACCTAACATCAAATGAGTAGGTTTTAAGGCCTCCAATGCCCAACACTATCCAATAGTTGTTGATGTTGTCACTGAGGCCTAAGGCAAGGTGCAATGTAGTGGAGATACCGTCAGCCCCTTCTCCAGTGCTGTCTGGTAGGGAGATAGGAAAGAAAGTTCCTCTGAACTGGATCAGATAACATCC
>CABHPR010146843.1:0-10000 GCA_902168415.1 Peromyscus melanophrys
CTCTAAAATAACCTTTCTGCATCAGCCTGTACAAAACCATTCCAAAACCAAAGACCTTTAATATAAGACCTGAAACTAAGATGCTACCAGATGAAATATATCAAGATATAAGCAGAAACAATGAATTTCTGAATAGGATTTCAATACCTTAAGTAATAGCAAGAACCGACAAATGGCATTCTATCAAATTCAAAGGTTCTGTACAGCAAGGAAGCAATTAGCAGCAAAGAGACAACCGGCTGACAGAATTAGAGAAAAGTCTATCCAGACACTCACCCACCATGGGGTTAGTAACCAGAATTCACGAAGAACTCAAAGAAGTAAACAGCACAAACACACACAATCTAATCAGTAAGTTGGCAAATATCTGAATACTTTCCAAGCAAAGAAGTATCAACGGTCAGTAAACATATGAAAAAATACTTACTATCCTTAGTCATCATGGAAATGAGAATTGAAATTGAGAGTCTGTCTCACTCCTGTCAGAATGACTGACAGTGAGAAAGCCGAGGACTTGGGATGCAGCCTGCTGAGGGAAGCCTTGCCTAGGTGCCTGCCATGCTCGCCACCCTAAGTTCAATTCCCAGTGTGAGGAGGGAAGGAAGGGAAGAAGTGAGGGAGAGAGAAGGGGAGGGGAGAGGACAGGAGGTAAAGGAAAGGGAAGAGAGGAGAGGAAGACAAGACAGTATGAATTCTGGGAGAATGCCGGAGAGGAAGGCCTCGCATATGCTATTGGTGGGAATATAAATTAGCACAGCTACTACAAAAATCAGTATGTAGTTTCCTCAAAAGATAGTATGGTAGCCCATGCCTGTAGTGCCAGCACTGAGTCATAAGGATTTTATGTTCCAAGACAGCTGAGACTCTGTCTCACAAACATTAAAAATAGAACTAACATATGATGCGACCTCTGAACATATATGCCCACCCCCAAATCAAAGTCAGCTTGCTGTAGATATCTGCATCCCAGGTTTTTCATGCTACCATTCACACAGGCAAGTTAAGACCTCAGTCGAGGTGTCCATCAAGAGATGAATGGACAAGGAAGCTGTGCGCCATATGCACACAACGGAGCTTTATTGGGTATGGCTGTCTAGTTTTACGTCAACTTGGCACACGTTAGGGTTGTCTGGGAAGACGGACTCTTGAGAAAATGCCTTCTTAGAAAATGCGCCTGTAGGCAACAAGTCTGTAGGGTGTTTTCTTGATTGAGGACTGATGTGGGAGGACCCAGCCCAGGGTGGGTGGTGCCACCCCTGGGCAGGTGGTATGCTTGTACTAGATGGTACAAGCAGGCTTAACAAGCACGCCATGAGGAGCAACCGAGTAAGCAGCACTCTTCCTCTGCTTTAGTTCCTGCCTCCAGGTTCCTGCCTGGCTTGAGTTCCTGCCTAGGACTGTCACCTGGAAGTACAAGATGAAACAAACCCTTTCCACCCCAAGTTGCTTTTGGTCATGATGTTTTATCACACTAATAGAAGAGTGAAATTGTCATTTTCGGAAAAATGGATGAAACTGGAGCTCATCGTATTCATCCAAAAATCCAGATTCAGAAAAACAAACATCATGCTTTCTTGTAGAATGAGGGGGGAAAAGATATGAAGGTAAAAGGAAGACTGTTGAGGATATGGAAGGAGATATGAAGGAGTGGTGAGAAAGAGATGATCATACAGGAATGAATTTGATTAAAATACATTGTATGTATGCTTGACAATGTCACAATTAATATATATATGATCACTGAAAAAGAACTAGCCTGGAGATGCAGCTTGGTGGTAGAACACTTGCTTAGCATGTGCAAGGCCCTGGGTTCAATCCCCAGCACCCCTCCCTTTTAACAAATGATATTTGGATCTTTTTCACTCTGACCTACACAGTTGAGCAAATTATTGGATTCGTTGGTATATACAGTGTCAGAAATTTGTAAAAATCACAAAAGGTTAGAAGTCAACTGGAATTCCAGAAGCACAGACTGTAATTAGTAAGTCAGTGACACAGATATATGGCTCCCCTCTCACAACTGGTCAGTTCTCAGAGTGAACATCCAGTCATGGACCTGCTCACTAATTTAAGAGATAGGACACTAGTGAGAAGGACAAGAGGTGGGCAGGATGCAACAGGTAAAGTGCTTTCCACTGTGTCTATGCTGTCACCATGCCAAAGAATGTGAGAAGGAACATGTGACATCCAAAGATTCAGAGTGGCACACATGTACACCGCCTTAGCATAGAGAAAAGATAAAGAGATAATATATACGGTATTCATATTGACATAAAACATGAAGAACGTTATGTTTTAGATCAATCAGTTTGGGCCAACGTTCAATGTATAAAGCTCTATGCTCATCACAGTCAGTACCTGTTTTTAAATTTCTGAGTGTGTGTCTGTGTGAGTTTATGTGCATCATATGTGTGCAGGTGTGCACAGAGGCTGGAGGCATCAGGTCACCTGGAACTGAGGAACAGACAATTGTGAGCTGCCCAATATGGGATCTGGGAACTGGATTCAGGTCCTCTGCTGGTGCTTTTAACCACTGAGCTACCTCTCTAGCCCCAGCTATTTCATGATTTGACTTTGAGATGGATGTTTAATCTGCCCGACAGATCAAAGTCACCATTTCCTATAACAGTTGTGTGTGAAGAGTACTTTTCTTTAAAAATTCCTTGGCCGGCAATGCTGGACATTTTTCCACATGTCAAATATTGCTCATGTCAAGCACTGTAAAAGTACCAAGATTTGACCCAACCCACAATGAGTGACCCATCCCAGTTTGCCCAGGATTTTACTGATTTTCCACACTGAGAACCAACCCTGGGAAACCTCTCAGTCTGGACAAGCCAGCCTGCCACTGTGTTATGGAACTCTGGCCAGAGTTGAAGGTCTGATCATCACAGCTATGTAGAGAATAATTATCTTTATTATACAGGCAATGAGCATTTGCTCTGGGAGAAGTCTTACCTCTACCTTACAAAGATTTTTCTTTAACGGAAATCTTGACAAAGATAGTACAGAATAAAAGGGAGCGCCGGTTCTCACTTCAGAATAGAAGGGAGCATCAGTTCTCACTTGTGCTCTCAGACATTCAGATAGCCGAGCACAGCAAACTGTCCAATGAGGACACAAAGCAGCCTCAGTTCTCACAGCCCCACGACCCTCCTAAAGAAAGGCAAACCAGGGCTCAGGAAGGAGAGGAAGCCTGTCTAAAGTTACGAAACTGGGCGAGCAGGATTTGAACACGTGCCCGGATCTTAAAACATCCAGAATGCTAGCTTGCTGTGACTCACACCACACTCAGCTCTTTGTGACCTTGGGAAGACATTGCATTTCTAACTCCACCCCAGAGGAGACTAAAGCACAGAGGGATTACTGCTTTGATTTCTTAAGTCGCTTAGGGTCCCAAGTAACCCCACATTTCCTTAGCCTCTTAATCTAATAAGCCTTCTACCGTAATCTATCTCTGTCAACTAAAAACATCTACATCCGCGGGTGGTGGCTGTGTTATTGTCTTTAAGTTAAAATGTCAAAGCAGCAATATCTATCTGCAGTACGAATGTCTATACATTAACAGTTGCATTCATACTCTTAAACTATTAAAATATGTCAGCTATGAAAAGATTAAAAATCAATTCTACTGGTTACATATAAAAACTATATAACCAAGAGGACAGATTTTTAAATTCCTTAAAAACATGAAGCCTATTTGCTCCAGTTTTGAAACATTGGAGGTCAAAGGTACCATTTTTAAGATGAGAATAAAAATAATTTTACAAGAGCTAACGGCGTTCATTCATCCACCTAGTGTTTTTCCTCATGGGGACAAAGGTACAAAAAGTCACCAAGGTTAAACTATTACTCACATTCTTTGAAGGAAATACACCAGTCACAACCACAGTGATTTGCATGAATTAATTTGTTTCATGACTACTCTCGGATGGGGCCACTGAGTGCTGCTTCATCCCTTCAGAGAGAGAAATTCAGTGTTTGTCATGCATCAGACAGTTGGGTCACATAGGCTCTGTGTGTGTGTGCGCGTGCGTGCGTGCGTGCGTGTGTGTGTGTGTGTGTGTGTGTGTGTGTGTGTGTGTGTGTGTGTGTTTGGGAAAGCAGAGAGAGATTCTTAAACAAAGCTTATTCTGCAAGCGCTAACCCTTCCCAGCAAAGCTGAGGCCTCGTTTAGCTTTGTGAAGACTGCTGTGCAGCCACACAATGGGAAGGGAAAGCCTCTTTGGCAAATGATGTTTGTTAGAACAATCAGACATCTAGAAAATAATAAACCACAACTCCTGCTTTGCGCCACATACAGAGACTGTTTTGAGGTGGGTCATAGTCCTAAGCATAAAAGATAAGTATATAATGTTAAAAACCGAATTTAAAGATTCTGCCTATAAAGAAAGCAGAGTCCCTCTGTGATCTGGTGGTGGGTGCATGTTTCTTAAATGGTTCTCAGAAAGTACTAAGTGTAAAATAATAATAAATCACATGTTACCAAAGTTTAAATCTTTCCTACCAAATACACTATGTAAAAGATGAATAGGTAAGCCAGAATTAAAGAAAGTGTTTATAACTGATTAAAGATATACTTTCAGCAGTAAAGAAAAATGGAAAATGACCCTTAAAAATAGACAAAAAACTGACCTGAACAGACAGTTCGTGGAGGATTATGTACAAGTGGCTGCGGAGAAAATGGCAACCTAGTTGACATCATTAGTCACTAAAGTAAAGCAAAATGATTCAGCTCCCTGATTGGTCTGTTGACTCCCCAGAGGAGTGGAAATGGAAAGACTCAGCACTGTGAAGTGTTGGGGAGATTACAGAACACCCAGGCTGTCACACAGGGCTAGGGACAATGCATAGTGCTATATCTCCCCTTTGGGAAATGAGCAGTTTCTTTAAAACCTACATGTTCCGCCATCCTTTAGCACAGCAATGTTGATCTTAGGAACTTATTTAAGAGAAAGAAAAATATACAACACACACACACACACACACACACACACACACACACACACACAAACAAACAAACAAAAAACCTATGTATGAGAGTATATAAATAGAGTCAAGTTCATAAAAGCCCAAACTGGAAAGAGTCAATGCATCCAATAATCAGAGACAGGCGGAATACCTGGTTCACACAGTGAAATTCTGCACTAAGAAATGGCTGACAGGTGAAATGACAGGAGGCAGCCTTGAAGCAAGCTGCTGAGATGAAGAAGCCAGGCGCAAGCATGTATGTTACAGGACAACATTCCCGTAGCATGCTAGAGCAGGTGATGGAAGTCAACAGAAAGGCTACCCAACATAGGAGTGTCACTGGGAAGTGGCACAAGAGATCAAGATAATGGTCGTTTTGGGTAATGGAATATTCCCCATTGTGATGAAGGTATCATTTTCAAGGGTATGCATTTGTAAGAATTTAGCGAATTGTATATACATCAGATCTTGTATTTCACAATGTACAAAGCATATCTCAGTCCCTCAATTTAAAAAAGAAGCTTACAGAAGACAAATGATGTCTCTGGAGATGAACTATGAATTTGAGAGCTGATTATGCCTCCTTCTCAGCTGTTAAAGAGAGTGGTGATAAATATAAACCTACCTCCCCAGGCTGTTGTGACCTGGCAAGAAGGCAGAGTATATTCATAGACTCTGGAAAATGGTTGTTGAACTGAATTAATGCCTTCGGGAAAATCTGTGGAAACACTCAGGCTGCCACTGCCCTTCAGGCAAATTCCATTCTGTTTACAAGTGAGCAAATTTAGGTACCAATGAAAAAACACTGAATAAAGCATTTGGTGCCTCTCCAACTATGAGTTTTTCCCTCTAAGGTAAGCAGTAGCTGTCTTTACATACTTGCCTGTGGAAATATTTGCTGTTTGGAAATTTACTTGTATTAAAATCTTTAACTCGAATTCCATGGTTAATTTAAATGTTTACCCACATGACTCTAGTTTGGGGTTTTATCAATACATTACAATGTTCTAAGTTGGTGTTTTTACTCACATAGATGAGAGAGAGAGAGAGAGAGAGAGAGAGAGAGAGAGAGAGAGAGAGAGAGAGAGAGAGAGAGAGAGAGCAGCTAAAATTTTGTCGCTATTTTTTTCCTTTTAATTAAATAAACACACAATCTAAAAAGGGCAGTCAAATGAGCATACATTCCATACTACATCACAGAGGAATGGGAAGAGGCACAGGTCCTAGGAGCTAGACTCCTACTCCAGCTTCCCCACTGTGTGGTGAGTGAGTTAGGGCAAGTGTTGACTGTGCCTTGTGTCTTTCTTTATATGTTATGTGTTATAACATGGTTGTGGTGGTATTGTGTTCCCCAAAATATTGTGTACTTTAATAAACTTATCTGGGGTCAGAGACAGAACAGCCACAATATTAAACATGAGGATAGGCAGTAGTAGCATACGCCTTTAATCCTAGCATTCCAGAGACAGAAATCCCTCTGGATCTCTTTGAGTTCAAGGCCACATGGGAAACGGCCAGGCGTGGTGACCCACGCCTTTAATCCCAGAAAGCACGCCTTCAATCCCAGGGAGTGGTGGTAGAAAGCAGAAAGGTATATAAGGCGTGAGGACCAGAAACTAGAGGCCTTTGGCCTGGGTAGGCATTTGGCCTGGAGAAGCATTTGGCCTGGTTAAGCATTCAGGCTTCTAGCAGCAGTTCAGCTGAGAGTCATTCAGATATGAGGACATAGAGGCTTCCAGTCTGAGGAAGCAAGACCAGCTGAGGATCCGGCAAGGTGAGATAGCTGTGGCTTATTCTGTCTCTCTGACCTTCCAGTGTTCACCCCAATACCTGGCTGAGGTTTGATTTTATTAATAAGACCATCTAAGATTCATGTTACACATGGTCCTTACCACAAGTTTAGACCCAAGCCCAAAAGAGTAGGCATATGTAGAACCTCCAATTATTACCAGCAGCAATTGCAGCCACAGGAGCTAGATGTGCAATATCTACCCTCCTAAGCTTTGGTCTTGCTTTGGCCCCATATGTCTTTCTTTACTATGTCTTTATTTCTCCACTGGAATAAGATTATTTACTCCATGCAACTGGCTATTATAAGTATGTAATTTTTTTATTTTATGTTTAACACGTGGCCCACATTTAAGAGATTGCCTGAAGTCTCGGAAGAGTCTGTGGATTTTGGAATAGTGCTGGAACTGTTAACAACTTGGGAGACTTTTTTAGAGATGAACTCAATGCATTTGCATTATGAGATGAAAATGAGGGGTGGAATGTTATGGTTGATTCAATCATTCATTCATTTACAAATATTCCATCTCTTTATTTTGAGAGTGGCTGTATATGTGAATCATCTGGGCTCCAACAGTGCTGGGCAGCCCTGCAAACCGATGCCCAAGGCCTGCAAACCACACCATCAGGTTTATCACAGCAACAAGCTTCTCTTGGTACTGATCTTCTACATTGGTTCCTTTTCCACTGCTGTGACAAGGCAACTTCAGAAAGGGAAGGTTTGCACATACATGTACTCACACGCACAGCCATTACATCTTATAGAAAAGTAGGTAAGTAGGTGTAGATTAACTGAATTCAGGATAGGGGCTGAGGCTCAGTGATATAGGCTTATATATTTAGCAGGTGGAAGGTCCTAGGTTAGACCCTCTATTGTGGGATATTTTGATCTCACTCTGACACTCCTGAGACTGATGATAAAGTTTGCCTTGAACCAGATGGTGGAGCTAGCTATTAGCTGACCAAAATTAGCCATAGAGGCTTTGGAAGAGAAACACAGGAAGTAGTAGGGAGGGGCTTAGAGAGAGGCTTGGCCCTTTTGGATTGAGGAAGGAGAGAGAGAGGAGGTCACTGGTCATTTCTTTCCATCGCTTCTCTTATCAATTAGGTTTTTACCCTGATATCTGACTCCCAAGTTTTTACTGATAAAAGAATAATTAGATAAATGCTTTATCTGGCACCCTTTTATTCTGACTCTTTAAAACTTTTCTTAAGTTATAAATATTATCTCTAAATTTATAAGATTGTTGTATATATGTTTAAACTTTCTCTTGTGATATTAATGGTCATATAAAGTACTAACTAATTCTAGAAATAGACTTCATCTAGCTTCCTATACATGATTTCAGGCTTGAGTCTGAAGCAGGTAATTAGGAATTAAGTTTGTATACCCCAGGTGTATTTGATAGATTGTGGTCCTTTAACCTCTCTGAGATCTGCTGCATATGACAATTTAAAATGTTTAAGTTTTCTTCAGTGACCTGTGACCATTCCTGACAGTGATCTTTGAGGTCCCTAAGAAGATGATGGGGCCCCACAATGATGAATCCACTTGGATTGTGGTAATGCCACTAAGCTGACAAACACCACTCAAAGATCTGCTTTGGACTACAAACTGCTCAGGACAATTTCAAGGTGGTTAGCTAAGATGGTCCAGCCTCATAGACTACTAGGCCAGGACTTCAAATAAGCCCTGCACTTTCCCATCACACTGAGACTGGACAACAGTTAGCTCTCCCAGGACTTAATCATTATCTCAGTTTTCTCAGGGTCCCTTAAAGATGCCATCACCCCCAGACAACAGGAAGTAATTTAAGAGCACAACGCCCACATCCCCAAGAGGTAGGGTGGTGGTTTTTGGTCATTCAATGGATTATGGATGTTTATCATTGTTTAGTGGGATTGGTTAAAGTTGTTGTTGGTCATGGTCAGGGAGAAAGCTGAGCAAAGGAGATTAGATTCAGGTATCTCATTATGAAAAGAAAAAGGGAGATATAGAAATGATAGCATAAAAGGGTAGATTATTGAATCTACTTTTAAACCAAAAAAGCAACTACTTGTCTTAAATATTTTACATTGGTATGGATTTTTGTAGATTGATAAAATTTAAGGTTATTTTTGTTATACTGTATATATGTTTTTACTCTTGTTTAAGGTATTGTACCCATGCAGTTCAGTTAACAATGTAATGTAAATTTCTAGTCCTTGAGAGCTAGTATTATAAACTATTTAAGATAATTAAGAAATACAGGTTAGTAGTTAGTCACCTAACAATCAAATTGTGGCCATGTTAAGTATATTTTCAAGGTCAAACAGATATATTTTAGATAGATAAATGGTCTTCAAACACTTCAGAGACCTACAGAATATGACATTTAAGATGTTTTAATAACACAAGGCTTTTCATGACAGTGAGGCACATCTGCTCCTGACAGTACCAATTTCCTTCAAAAAAGGATGATGGGCATTGAAGAACCTCTATATGGAGTTTGCTTTCATTGTGGCAAAGTTAGCCACTTGGGCAAGAAACTCCCCTTGCCTCAACTGCTGACAGTATGCTGTTCAATTGGACAAGCAGGACACAAAAGAAGGTGACTGCTGAATTTTGTCAAGACAAGATAGGACAGTCCTTCAAAATTCCTGCCTCACAAAAAAGTCTGTCAGATATTCTAGGCCTGTAGGCCAAAGATGGATGCCCCAACATTGCAGAGGAATCTTGGGTGACTATCCAGGCAGCCAGCTGTCTCTGTCATTTCTATAGTTTTGGAAGTTGTTTGCTCTGTACTTCCTGTTTACTCAGGTAAAATATCCTTCTAGGGTCTCTGATGGGGGTTAAAGATTAGATAGTTATATCATTTTCTTTAATACCAAATTCAAAAAAGAAACTTACAAAAGAAATGTAAAGTTTATAAGGTTGAGAAACATAAAAACTTAAGTTGTTTGTCTAAGAAGATGTTTTAAGGTCTAAAAAGATATAATTAGGATGTTAATACAAGTTATGATAGAAAGCAGCTTAGGTATAAAACTTTGGACTCCCTAAGATAGGATAGATAATATGGTACTTTCTCCAAATTTGCCAAACATAAATGGACTGGACATTGTGAATGTAATTCTTACCTGGTAATAATCCTTATTGTATACAGTTTTATTATGTTAGAGTTAAAACCTTTCCTTTTCATTTAGACAATACTTGCTAATTGTTCTTATTATATACAGTTTTACTGTGTTAAAGTTAAATCCT
>CABHPR010146844.1:0-30784 GCA_902168415.1 Peromyscus melanophrys
TTACCCAGTGGGGGCTCATGCCTACACTCTTAAAAGAAAAGAATGCTTACTCCAGGAGAATGACTACAATGCTTGGAATCTAAGTGAGTGATGAAATCTTAATATATATCATAAATGCAGCCCATATAGTCCTTGTGTAATATTTATTTATAAATATATTTCTAGATACAAATAATTTTATATATACACAAAATTTGCAAGCCATAAAATGCTCTATGGAGTCTATAGAGCATGTCTATTACTTAATTGGTTTATTTACATTTAATTTGTTTTATCAATCAGATCTTGTATTCTTATAAATTAACTAGCTCTTCTACTAATATACCTCTTGGGTACTACTAGCACAGTGTTATAAACACTAAAGAGTGTCCATCAAATACTACAACAAATGTTTCCAAGAGCCCTTGGAGAAAAACCTTTATTCTGTATTATATACCAGAAAAATGTAAAGGTTGAAGAAATGAACCCTGTGACTGACCAAGTACCTGGTCATTCGTAGATTGTGGGATGACTCATCCCTAACAGGCTTGAGGGCCAGACAGCCCAAACAAGTCAAAAAGATACTTTCTGAGAGCCAGCCTGGGTCTGCCTGATGGTCTTAGTAACAACAGCTGAAACATGATCTGGAGATGACCTGGACCAATGAGAGGCAGCTATGTCACACCAGCTGATGAATATTCATCAGATCTCCCCCCAGGGTGGGGTGGAGGGTATATAAGGCTTGCCTGTTCCTGAATAAACTGAGCTTCTTGTTTCGACATTCTCCCAGAATCTGTGTGGTTTGATTCTGCGCCTACTTGGCCCCCACCCCCAAAGGGAACAACAGCAAGGACCCTGCTACAGTAGATGTAGATCTCTAGTTCTCATTTGAACTTTTTATACCAAGCTATACTACCAGGCTGATGCGTTAATGAATTGGAATTCATTTTTTTAAACTAATGACATTCAGAAAATGCACTCATTATTTGTGGATGGCACCTGGTGAATGGAGTTTCAACTTTATTTGCAGAGTATCACTGAAATTCAAAACAGTCCTGACAACTTGAAGATGTAGGCAGACAAACAATATCACTGAGAAGATCACAACTGAGTAAGAAGGCAAAGTCTAATGTATTCTCCATTCAAAGTCTACTCAGAAAAACATTTAAGTGAAAACACTGAAATTTAAGATGTGGTCTACAATCTTTTGATGCTAATAAATATTACTGAGATTTCTTTGAGTCCTTCTCAACCTTAAGATTCCTCACTTTGGAGAGCATAAGAATATGATAAGAGTTGGAGAGAATACCAAAGTCTCTGAAGGTATTAGTAAAATATTACCTGTGATCAATTCACAGCACAAGGGGATGCAATGACATCCATCACTGTACAAAGCAAAGATGCTACCACCCTTTTTTTCCCTCCAAATATTTACTCATTTCTTTAGGTACTGGCTGAAAATTTTCTTCAGTGTCTAATCTGCAATCTTGTTCTGTTCCTTCATTGAAAAACATTCCTACAGAAATGATGAAAATATCTTTTGGATACATGTATCTGCTTCTTAACTAACAGTTTAGAGGATGCTGAGTCTTAGATGGCCCAGGAGTTAGCTGCTGAACAGACCTGACAGGTAGATTCACTGAAGAGGATGGGGAGATGAGGTGTTTAAAAATCGTTAAGCTCATGTGATAAAAAATTATCCGGAGATTAATAGGAACATGCAACTATCCACTGAGAGACAAGGACTGGAGACTAAAAACTATTATGTTCTCATTGCAGTTATAAATGGAGGACAGAATGGACAGCTGTACTTCCCATAAGCCAGTGTACTGGAATAATTTATCATAGTTCTCATAAAAGTCACTCAGTGAAGAGCCTATCATGTTGCAGACATAGATTAGTAGGACAGTAGAGAGGATTTGAATGTTTGCTCTACTATGGAAGGAAAGGAGACTTGTTAGTAAGAACCAAGGTTGTGGTGCAATGCACACAGTGTGCAATGAGCTAGCCTGGTGGCAACACAGAAGAAGGAGCTGTGGAGCCTTTTGAGTCACCATGAGTTGATGTTAATAATACATAGAAAGCATTCTGCTGATGCCAAATCATATGATGCTGTATTAAGAGGGGATTTCACACAGCTGGTTCACAGAATAATACATCGTACTCCTAGCCCTGCATCTGTTGTTGATTGACAAGCTTCATGCTGAGGGAAAGTTCATCTCAGAAAAGGTATGACCAGGTATACTTAGAATGACTCTTCTTCCTCTTCATCACAAACATTTTTGCAGAGAAGAGCTCTTCTTTGATAGTAGATGAGTTAGTGGGAATATCCATTTCTAAATTCCACTGCATTGCTCTAACCAAGAGCAAGAAGGGAGCCCAGATTTAGAATACTGCAGTTTCCAGAATCCATCCAGGATCACCTATGAGGTGGCAGAGAATCAGCTAGTGGGACTTCATGTGGGTGCTTTGAAGGCAATGCTGACCCAGATTATCACAGTCCCATCTCCCAATTGCTTCAATTTCAGCACAGATTAAAAAAGTACAAGGTGAGAATTTACTTGTATCCATTAGAAATGGAAAGCATGTAAACTGTAGCCCCATTCAGAATGGTTATAAAGAGCTACAAGGCATTGGGTCTGGTGAGAGGATTGTGCTCTACTTCAGTTAGACTATGCATACACTGCACTTTCGTTTGTTTTGATGGAGAATGGTTTCCTTCTGAACATGCAAATATTACAAAAACTAGTTTGTATTTGCCATGTACATACCAGCACTAAATGAAGTAAGGCAGCTTTCAGAGTAGTGGTGGCCAAAGAGATCTACTTCTTAAAGACAAATTTATAAATAATAAATCTGATAGTGGTACAATGTAGTTTTTTATATTTTTATACAACATTTTGTATTTTATACAAAATTAAAAAGAAAAAATTGAATCCTGAATAACTCTGGCATGGTGTTAAAACAAATATAGAGTTGTTTTCTCTGCAGTTGGTTACTGAGTAGCTATGAGCAAGGGCACAGATGAGGCCTCCTTTTTCTTATTTTATTCAAGCTATGAAGAGATCCATCTGATGCCTGTTTGAAAGTAAATTACATGTTTTATTGATTTTCATAACTCAATAGGAAGAAATTACCAGAATTCAATTGTGTTTATTATATTTAAAATCTAACAGTCTCAAATATGAGATACTAATGTTCAGAAAAACAAGCTTAAATATGTTCAACACTTTTCTTCTGTGCTATTAAGTCTACTTTCTGGAATCTAATTGTTTAATTTTGGAATGGGGTTGCAATTTCTGGTTTTGCTCTTATTTTTAACTTTGATTTATTATTTGAAAATTGTGCACATTTTTGTGTTACATTTTGATCATATCCACCCCTCAGTCCCTGCCTTCAACCCTACCACAGAACCCCATCATATCTCTCTCCCAAATTCATATCCTCCTTCTATAATTATTTATTTATTTATACTTTTAACCTGCTGAGTCCAATTAGGTTGCAATTTCTTATTTCTTTTTCTCCCATTTAACACGAGTTTTGACACCAATTTATATTATGGCAAATACAATTTAACTCAGTAATACCATTCGCCCCTCTTCTATTAACATTTGGCTGTTCAGTTAGAAATGACTGATAATTGAAGCTTAATTGTTACCTAGTAACATTTTTCACTTAATTGGGTAGTGACTTCTGCTAGAACATAGAGCTTGACTATACTCAGTGGAGAAGGCTGTGTGGTCAGCCACTGTGTTACCAGAAGCACATATACAACTCACGGAACATGGAGAAGTCAAGCTTGTGCCTATATAGAGCCTTCAACCTTATGTGTTAGCATCTTTGGTACAGGAAAATACTCTGCATGTTACCAAAGGAGAAACCCAGTCACCCTTTGACATACAATGGTGTCCTGTCTGTAAATATGCTACTGCAATGGTTGCACGAAGCTTGTGGGAGTAACCAACCAAGTCTTTGACTGAAGGCCCACTCACAAGATGGAACCCACACCTAGCATTGCTTGGGTGACCAAGAACCTGAGACTAAATGACCCAGGGTCCTAGGGTAATCTCAAATACTACTGTTCTGTGGGGAAAAGTAGCAATAAAATGACTTCTAATGACATTCTGCTATGCTCATAGATCAGTGCTTTGGTCATCAGAGAAGGTTCCTTCTGTGGAAGATGCAAACAAATACAGAGAACCATAGCCATACAATATACAGAGAGTGAGAGACCTTGGAACACTCATCCCTAAATGGGATGTCTCCATCAGATTCCTCCCCTTAGGGCTCATGGAACCATGTGGAAAAGAAGATAGGATGAGTGTAAGAGCCAAAGGGGATGGGGTATCCCAAAACAGCAAATCCCTCTAAATCAACATTCTCAATATACATATGAACTCACAGAAACTGAGGCAACATGCACAGGGCCTGCACAAGTCTGATCTGGGTCTGCACCAGATGAGGACCTAGAACTGAAGGAAGCAAATACATGCATTCATCTCTAACCCAGAAGCTATCTTCAATTGATAATCACTTGCAAATGAAAATGTAACTTACTCCTAGGGAGTCTCACAGGAGAACCAAACTACTCTTAAGGTTAGGCTGCATTCCCTGAAGTAGATGGCCAACAGAAAATGAACTCAAGGGCATCATTGGAGATATCTTGTCTCCTCATGTTCTGTAAGGACTTTTTAAATACCCTATAGGTCCTTTATGTGCATATTATGGTATCCAGTTTAGTGTTTTATGGGATTCTTGAGTGTGAAAACATGTGTCTATGTCTGTTTCATGTGCCTTTTCTTGTTTTTTCCTTTCTTTGTTTGTTTTGTCCTATTCTGATGTATTAGCTTCTGTTTTATCTTATTATATTTTATTTTACTATTTTATTTTGGAAATTTGCTGTTCTCTAATGAGAGACAGAAGGGTGAATGGGAGGTGAGTTGGGAAGGAACTGGGAGGAATTGAGGGATAGGAAACCATAATTAGGATATATTATGTGAGATGGGGAAAAAGCTATTTTCAATAAAAGTAGAGTCATAAGAGATAAATGCCTAAGCTGTTGTGCATTTTAGCACTTTTAAGGAACCTATTATTTCTTTCATTTCCTAGATGAAGAAGGAAGTATTCTCTTGTTTTCTAACATAAACAATTCTTAATTTTTTAAAATTGTGGTGAAACATGTATTTTACTGTAAATAAGGGATAAATAATGAATCACAGAAGAAAAAAGGTATTTCAATTCTTTAAAGTTCTACTCTGATGATACAAAAAAGCAGTGGCAGCCTGTTTTAGCCTGCTTTGACTACAAGTAGTCCTGAGTGAGCTCTGGTACAATGAGGACTGTGGATCATTTTTTCATTAATCAATGTGGTGGGTGGGTGTGGAAAAAAACATTACATGGTTTTCCTAGGTCACTTTCTCACTTCTGTGGCCCTGGAAGAGTCAACAACAACCAAACTACACATACATGTTTCACAACGAGAAAGGAGAGAGCTTGACAGTAGTAAGGGTTCTGGGGGACAGAAATAACAGAGATCATTCCTTTCATAGAATGGTGCTTTGGAGCCACTATCAATGTGATATTCTTGATTTGTAACTAGATTGTTTCCACTCACTATACCCTCCTGAGGAAAGGTAACATAGTAACACTCCCTTCTCATGTCATTAGAGTCAGCCTGCTCCATACATGCCTTCTGAGACAGGTAGTATGTCTGAGACACCCTAACCAGAAGATCTACAACCTCACTTCACTCCACAAAATTGCTCTATCATTATGAAGTGGTTAGGAATTTCTGACCAGTAAAAAAGTAATATAACAATGTAATAACTGCCATTGATTAATTGTTTAAAAATGACATGAAATCTATGTACTATAATGGGGGAAATTATTTTCATTAAGATACTGTAAAGTTATCCATGACAACAATATCCAAAAATGTCATTTGATCTAGCTTTTAAATTCAGTCAGATGTAAGGTTACCATTGTAAAAATAGGAGAGTGTCTTTGTGTTTGGCACTCTCACCTCTTGCCCACTTCAACGAATCATGTCTGATTATTTACAATGTTACAGATTTCCAGAAACCTCTCATCCACAGATACCATAGTCCCATCTTCCAAGAATGAGAACCCTCCTCCACTCCTCCACAAAACCTGTCTCTAACAGGTCAGTTGAAATTTGTACTGAGTGGACTGAGAACTTCATCTGTCACTTGGCTAACTTTCCTCAAGATTCCTTGATAAATGTATGGTCATGGAGGCACAGGAACTTGATAGAATGGGGCATGCCAACTTGCCAACAGCTTGTAAATTTTCTACTATTTTTCTTGTGGGAAATAATTATAATAAAAATTAGAACAGAAAACAGACAGATCTATTTTTGCCATAAAAATCTTAGATTATTCTATGACTGTTGCAGTCATGAAACTATGAAGAAATAATGTAGACAGTTGAGTTACATTCAACAACAACAAAAATAAAAAACCCAAACAAACAAAAAACAACAAAAACAAACAAAACATGGTGAGACGTCTAAGTATGAATTGTGTTGAGTTTTGACTCCAGAGAGATTCATGCAATCTGAGTGATGTATTTATCATCTCCACACACACACACATCCTTAGCACCACTTTTAGGACTTCTTGGATGACTTTCTTTTGCCAGCTTACAGAGCCAGCAGACTAAGGAAGGTTTTTGTAGATAGCATTAGTTTCTGTGTGTTTACCTTTGAATAGTGTTCACTAATCCAAGAGAGTTACTTCCCTTCATAAACTTTGATTCTCTCACCCAGAAAATTTTAATTATTTCTACTGCTGATGTTATATAATGATGTAAGTACTAAATGCTGAACTTAAAAAAAAGCACAAGCACATATGAGTACACACATTAACAAGACCCTTCTCAATAGTGAATATTACTACTGTCTTGGGTAATAAAAATACCTGGAGATGTCACATTTATAATGGAGACACCATATGGTTAGTATAGATTATATTATCACTGATACAAATTATAACACTTGGTCTCTGATCTCAATCTATTATAGACCAGAGATGGAGGGATTATATAGCATAGTAAATTTTGCTGGTATAGAAATGTTTTTCTCAAATGGAAAGGGTCCCTCAAAATGGAGAACACTGGATGAACAAGTTATTAACTGACATTGAAAAGGGAGACAAACATGAAAGCACATTTCAATTCTCCCAAGTAAAGTTGAAGGATATTAGAAACTTTACCTCCTCTCATATCTCATAGGCTATTAAAAACCACGGGGAAATGTATTCAAAATGAGAAGTGGGAAAAGGTAAACAGTAGCTAGCAAGTCTGTAGAGAAGCCACAAGGAACAGCATCCACCCGACAGGTAATCTCAGGTCAAACCATTAACTATCTACCTGTCAATAATATCTATAAATCTGTGTTTGACAAAATAGTTGGAAACAAATCATTCACTACCACACTATGAAATCAACATTTTCTCAATTCACTTAATGCAAAGACTCTCTAAAAAACTACTTTACAAATCTAAATCCCATCAAGAGACAGTCATCAAAGAAATCTGGATTTTTGACAAAGCTAATTGAAAAGGTTTCATACCTGGCCTACCAGAAATGGGAGAGAAGCAGGTTAAAAATCATTTCATAATTTTTTTAACTGAGAGAATGCTTTAAAAACATTTCATAAATACTGATGGCTGTGTGAAATCTTAACAACTTTTATAACATTTTCCTTTAGAAATGAGAGTCAAGTTTACTAAAAATTAATATGACCACCCCATATGAATGTTTGGAAGGTAAAATCACATATAGGTAAGGTATTTACTCTCTCTAGTCATCCATTAAGGGACACCCCTGACACATGCCTGGTCTCAATAGCTTTCCTTAGTAGCTGAGGGAGATCCTATAACCCCTTTGTTCTTCTTCGACTTTAAAGCCAGAACCAGAGCTACCAAGTTCTGCTGCTTGCTGAGGCTTGAACAAGGCCCCCTCATTCAATTACATCTTCATTAGCTTTCTGGTTTTGATGGTTTCCTTCACTGCCTAAACTTGGCTGTCCTGGAACTCACACTTAAGACCAGGCTGGCCTTGAACTCAGAAGTCTGCCAGTCTCTACCTTCTGAGTGCTGGGATTAAAGGTGTGCATCACCACACCCAGCTCTAAGCTTTTCTTTTAATTACTTTTCACAAATTAGAAGGTTAGCTGGTAGGGTCTGGTCCAGAGGTCACCACTCCCTTTATTGAATTTAACATCCAGCTCTTTTATAATCTGTTTATCTCCTTGAACATAGGATTTATCTCTATTCTGCTTTCTGGTACTCCTTTTATCCTCCATCTGTACATTTTGTATTTTTCCTTGCTCAATCTGCTATTTTTCATTATAAATCTCCTAAGAGTGAACACTAGTAACCACATGACAATGTCTATGCTAGGCTGTTTTGAGATTTCCTTTGCCAATGCAATTAATCCAAATGTCTTCACTGTAGCCTCAGGCAGACTCTTAGAACAAAGACATAAAGCAGCTACATTCTCCACCAAAATATCACAAGAACAATCCCTAGGCAACATATTAATATTCTTCACCTCTGAAACCTCTTGAGCCAGGCCCTCACAGTTCAAATCACCCTCAGCTCCATTGTCTTCCATGCCCATACTATTATGGCCCATTAAGCTCACTTAAAGCATTCAATTACTTTTCTAATTCAAACTCCTGAAGTCCACACCCTTACAAACAAAATCATAATCAGGGCTATCACAGCAATATCCCAGTACTTGGTACCAACTTCTGTCATAGTTAGGGTTTCTATTGCTGTGAAGAGACACCATGACCACAACAACTCTTATAAAGAAAAACATTTAACTGGGGCTAGCTTACAGTTTCAGAGGTTTAGTCCATTATCCGTATGGAGAGAAGCATGGCAGCATGCAGGCAGACATAGGCCTAGAGAAGGAGCCTAGAGTTCCACATCTTGATTCACAAGAAGCAGAAGGAGACTGTGAGCCACACTGGGTTTAGCTTGAGCATGTAAGACCTCAAAGCCTTCTTCCACAGTTACACACTTTCTCCAACAAGGCCATATACCTCTTAATAATGCCACTCCCTATAGGCCAAGTAATGAGGGCCATTCCTGTTCAATCCACCACATTCATCCACCCAAACTTTTTATTCTTCTGTTTATAAGAAGTGAAATGACCTGCTCATAACACCAACCTTAAACTGGTGGCTTTTTTCTCACCTTGTGGTAGAAGCAGCCATCTGTACAACTCTTCATTACACCAAATCAACTCAGAAAAATCTATAAATCACAGGCAAATTTCCTTTATTAGAATCATGCCTTTAGTTTATAGAGAAGTGTAGCATGAATGTTAAAAGGTCTCATTAATAAAAACAAACCCGGGGCCAGGTATTGGGGTGAACGCTGAAAGATCAGAGAAACAGAACCAGCCACAGCCAACCTCACCTCACCAATTCCTCAGCCAATATTGTTTCCTCAAACTGGAAGCCTCTATGTCCTCATCCGAATGGATCTCAGCTGAACTGCTGCTCAAAAGCCTAAAAGCTTGACCAGACCCTAGTTCCTGGTTTTCACACCTTATATACCTTTCTGCTTCCTGCCATCACTTCCTGGGATTAAAGGCATGTGTCACCATGCCTGGCTGTTTAACTCACAGAGATCTGGATGGATCTCTGCCTCCAGAATGCTAGGATTAAAGGTGAGTGTGCCACCACTTTCTGGCCTCTATGTCTAGTGGCTGTTCTGTTCTCTGACCCCCAGATAAGTTTATTAAGGTGCACAATATATTGGGGAACACATTATTACCACAGAGAAGCAGAGTGGGCTGTTTAACTTTTTCCTCTTGGGACTAGCACTTTATTAAAATTTTAATTTCCAAAGTTAATATAGTATTTGCAAAATACAATATAAACAATTCCCCCCATCATTTAGTTGAGTCAACACACAACTATAGGAGAAGCAGAGGTGGTGTAGTTATAGGGGAGGGGTAGACAATAATGATACTGTCGTTCTCTTTTGTCATTTATAAGGTGGTGAGAAGCTATGTCTGCCCAGCACTTTGAAGCCCTGGACTGTGGTAAGATATATGTCAATTATCACTCATGTAAAACTAAAAAGTTTGGTGTTTGAAGAATGATAGTATTGTATGTGTTGCTGTTTTATTTTCTAATTTTCATCTCCCTGGACTGAAAGTATATAACACCATTATTCTACTAAAAAAATTAATTAAAGCTTCAGAAAATATACATATTTTCTAAAGGACTACACACCCCTATTATGTGAATATCATAAACAACGTATATACAGTAGATGGGGATGGCATAGGCAGCAAGATGCTGCATTATGCATGCGCTGTGGTTTGCAATTTCCTCAGCTGCTGTGGGATGTACGCCATGAACATGTGTTGCTATGATTGGTTAATAGAGAAGCTGCTCTGGCCTATGGCAAGGCAGCTTAGAGGCAGGTGGAAATCCAAGACAGAGACAGGAAAAGGAGAGGCAGAGGTGAGGGATGCCAGCCACTGCCAGAAGAAGCAAGATGTGAAAGAACCAGTAAAGCCATGGAACACACGGCAAAACATAGACTACACTCAGCTCCATGACAGTAAAGACTGTGTATGTGTTTGTGTCTACATTCCTGCTTAGACCCCAAATTTTCAGCTGCGGCATCATTTCTATTGATGTTTTAGGTCTAGAAGTATTACATTAAACTTTGAAAGTGCTGCACATTTAATTTTAGCCTGCTTCCCACACTGAACTAGAGGTGAGCGTTCAAGGTATAACCAAAATGCAATAGTCTTACTAGAAAAAATTCAAGATGAGCCTTTATTGAGGATGGGTCATGCTTTCAACAAAATATACCAAAGTGTGTGGGGAGTGGAGGGCACATAAAAGAACCACAGAAAGTGAAAGAGAGCTACTGTACCATGTCTACCCAGAATGTAGTGCTTTCTCTAGCTCTCCTTAGCAGAATCTCACACTAACCATGGCCTTAAGCAATTGTTCTGCTGAGTTAAGTTTCAATATCTATTAATGGATGTTTTATATGAGATTTCTTGGGAAGAGATTGAAATGGAAAGAGAGTTGGGAACTGCCTTGGAAGACACCTGTAAAAAATCAACAGCAGGAAGTCTGGACTTTCAATACAGTCAAAAGAGAAACTTCCAGCCTGTTCTCAGCTCTTCAGTCTCAAGATATTAAACATTTTGTTTAATATGGAAACAGTTTCACTAAAAGCTACATACTTTGGAACGTTTTACTTAAATGTGTGATACACACGCTTCATTTTTTTTCAATATTTTAAAATTTTATTTTATTGAGTTAACTTTTTTCATTTATTTTACATATCAACCACAGTTTCCTCTCCCTCCTCTCCTCCATTTCCTTGCCTCCCCAAACTTCCATCTATTCCCCTCCCCATCCACTCCTCCTCCATCTCCATTCAGAAAGGGGCAGGCCTCCCATGGGTTTGAATAAAGCATAGCACATCAAATTGAGGTAGGACCAAGCTCCTCCCACAGCATAAAGGTTGGGTGAAGTAATTCAGCATGGGGAACAGGTTCCCAAAAGTGAGCTAAGCACCAGGGACAGGTCCTGATCTCACTGCTAGGAGCCTTACAAACAGACCAAGCTATATAACTGTCACACACACATGCAAAGGGCCTTGGTCAGTCCCATGCAGCCTCCCTAACTGTTGGTCCAGAGTCTGTGTGCTCCCATGAGTTCAGGTCAGCTGTCTCTGTGGGTTCTTCCATAATGACCTTGACCCCCCCTGGCTCTTAAAATACCCCCTCCCTTTCTTCAGGAGGACTCCTGGAGCTCCACCCAGTACTTGGCTGTGGATCTCTGCATCTGCTTCCATCAGTTATTGGGTAAAGGCTCTCTGATGACAATTAGTATAATCACCAATCTGATTACAGTAGAAGGCCAGTTCAGGCACCCTCTCCACTATTGCTAGGAGTCTTAGCTGGTGTCATCCTTGTGGATTCCTGCAAGTTTCCCTGGTACCAGATTTCTTCCTAAACCCTGAATGGCCCCCCATCAAGATGTCTCCTTCATTACTCTCCCCTCTGTCCTGCCCCCAACCTGCCTGCTGAGCCCAGCCTGTCCAACCTGCTCCCTCAAGTTCCCTTCCTCCCATCTCCCCTACCCTACCCCCAGTTTACCCAGGAGATCTCTTCTATTTCGCATTCCCAGGGAAATCCATGGATCCCTCCTTGGTCTGTCTTTGTTATCTAGCCTCTCTGGGGCTGTGGATTATAGGTTGGTTATCCTGTACTTTACTCCTAATATCCACTTATGAGTGAGTACATACCACGTTTGTCTTTCTGCATCTGGGTTACCTCACTCAGAATGATTTTTTTCTAGTCCCACCCATTTCCTGCAAATTTCAGGAGGTTATTGTTTTTTACAGCTGAGTAATACTCCATTGTGTAAATGTAGGATTTTCCTTATCCACTCTTTGGTAAGGCAGAGGGTCTGGAGAGATGGATCAACAATTAAGAGCACTAGCTGCAGCTGCTCTTCCAGAGGAAATGTGTTCAATTCCCAGCACCCACATGGCAGCTCACAACCTTCCATAACTAAGCTTTCAGGAGAGCTAACATCTTGTTGGGGGTCTCCGTAAGTATTACATATATGTAGTACATAGAGTATATTCAGGGTAAACTCTCATACACTTATACATATAATATAAAATTATCAATTAAAATGGCTTTGATGTACAAGTGGGAGTTAGCAGTAGGATAGGGAAAGATTTTGAAGAGCATCTGTTTTAAAGCCCCTCTCAACAGAGAAGAGGAAGATTGGGAGGGAGGACAGGGGAGGAGGGGATAAAGGAAGGGAAAGGTAGAAAGAAAAAAGAGGAAACTATGATCCTGGCATTAACAAAAACTAGTTACAAGGTGGACCATAGGGAAAAGAAATTTGTCTTCCCCTTCTAAACATCAGACATCCCTGTTAAGTGCAGGTCTCTCAACACAGAGCAATGCAGCTGAGGCAAGAGGGGTCTCCACCAGAACTTTATTCTACAAAAGGCCCCACATGCCTATGTCTAAATGAAACCTGATGCTCCACTCACCACAGTGCAAATCTTTCCAGGACAGGAACAGAAAAACATGTAGAATGTTGCCACCTATCAGTGCCATTTTTTTTCAAACGTATTTTGCAACCAACACTTTTGAAAATTCAGCACCTTGAGTCAGTGACAGATATGGAGATTCTTAGAAATAGACTCTGAAGCAGCCCCACAAGCCAGAGATTCCTGCTGAACTGCCTCAAGATTTCTGCTATCATCTTCATAAAGAGCATATACAGAAGCAGATCTTTGATTCATTTCCATTAAGGGATATCATATATTAATATAATAAGTCACCCTTGAGGGAAATGCAAATGAAAATAATTAATTTAGAAACCTGTACTTGGAAAATAATATCAACCTTTCTAGAAAATCTTTTCATTTGTATTGTCCAAGCTCTGCATTTCTCAGGGTTTGGCCAGACTGGAGACATATCAAAGACTCATTTAAATGGTGAAAGAGTTGTCCTGGAGGATCAGAATCTAGCCAATTTTCAGGAGGATGGCAATGGACTCATCAGCTGTCTATAAAGTTAAGAATCTGTTGGAGTATTGTCATTAAATCAAGGTCCAGAGAGAAAGTTCTCTGTAAACCCTGAAATGTTGTACTTATTTAGATAATTATTGCTGTTGTCAATGTTAATGAGAAAAGCAATAAATCAGAAGCCTGGCACTGATGAGTATGAGGAAATGGTCCCAATAACTTAAATGGAATAATTTTTTATCCTCTTTCCCAGACAAGGAGGTCAGCAATGTTTCCTTCTGCCAATCACCAAGCCTAGGTAGATAGTATCACTTTTCACACCCAAGTACCAGAGACCTCTGTGGATAGTCACAATCCACATCGTTCTAGTGAAGAGCTACCATGCAACACATTATCTTTAGTTAAGTGGCATTTCAGTCTAAGATGCTGAGGGACTATCGAGAATGCTCCAGCCCCAGAAAGGAAGAAAACTGAGGCACTGTTCATCTGAGAAACCTTCCAGGTGAAAGTTCAACACAGAATGTAGGACTCAAGTCCAGAAGTGTGAGACAAGTTGTAAAAACCGCATTAGACCTGTAACTACAGAGTGTTACTCACTCTTAACCTAAGTTTCTGACACTGTCCTGAATTACACTAAATAGCTTCTACCAGCCCTGATAAGATTAATAATACTACTCAATATTTTCACCACTGAGGCATACTCTTCCACTCTGACCTTTTTCAGTAATCCCCCTTTTCTGCTGTTAGTAACTGACAACCAAATAGTGAATAGATGCTATTTGAAAGAAAAAACAATCTGTTTAGTTTGAGCAATAGTGGTGAGGTATTTCATTGTCCCATTTTGTTTTTAGTTTGAAGATCTGACCTACCATTTAAGATTCAGAAACTTAAAAAACTAGAAAAAGAGAGTTTTACTTCAGAGCAATAAGTCACTGGGTAGCCTGATAATGAATTCACAGTTTCTGAAATTGTGTGAGCAGATTACCCAAGATGGCAAGAAGGTTTTTATTAAGTCTATCCTTTAAAAGCAAAGTCACAGTTCCTGGATTCAACTGAGTTCCAGCTCCCATCACTCTCTGCTGAAGTGCAACAGCCATCTACAGAGGTCCCTTCCTCTGAGCTGTTATTGGGTTCCTTGTTCACCATTGGCCCTTCTTTCATGGGACTCTTCTCTACTGTTGAGATGGTTTTGGTTGCCAACACTTCAAAAGGTTCTATTTTTATCTACAGTAATGTGGTAAGGAATACCACTAAATGTCTGACCATATATAGAACAGTTCCATAGGAATTTTCCATCCCTAGATGCCATCTGTCAAGAGTAAGGAAGATAATTCCAGATGTTCTTGTTCATATTTGGTATTGAAAGACCGCTGTGTTCATCAGCCTGAAGCATTCCCTTAAATCTTGGAGAACAACTCACCTGAGAGCAAAGAAACAGGGAACAGATATTCTTTGTTGGTGGCAACTGAATGTCACCACCCACATTCTGTGAAGAAGATGCTCAGTTATTCACTCTTCTAGGGAAATTAAGTATAAAATTTCACAATTTACCTCCTTTTGTTTAGATGCAAATTATAATGTACCAAAAATGGACAATACTGACAAGTTAATTTTCTTCTGGTCCAGCTGTTGGGACCTGACACTGGGAGATTACAGGGCAGGAAGAGTCCCCGAGGTCACCCTGCTCCTGTCACTGGATGGTGCATTACTATCTCCTGAGTGTGGAGTTAGAGTGACTGACAGCACAGCACATGTACATGAGGTTCACTGATCTGATTCCATCTTTAAAAATAGGCTCCTGAGCAGAAGTTGGTGCTTCTTTTTACTTCTTTTCCCTCTATACCTCTTAAACTAAAATATAAGTGCAACATATGTTTCAAGCAATTTGGCACAGAACTCAGAAAAGGTAAGAACTCTCCTAGACAGCCAATGCTCCCAAATACAGATCACATCTAGTCTGTGCATGCACCTCAAGCCTTTCTAAGTGTGTGTGTTCCCAATATCCAGAATAACCCAATGAACAAGTGTCTCATCCTCAGGTCCCTTCACTCAGCCCAGCAACATATTCACCACCCATGCTTCCGTGTTTGTAGATAGGCTGGTGATAAAAATAGAACAGTATATTGATCTTGAGATGACATGCTCTTCAAAAGCAGACTGTGAGTTAGAGAGTTATTTCAAATTTTGCTTTTTCAGGCACGGGTCATATATACAATATCCCTATGAGTTTGGCTGATGACTCTTGTCTCTGAGTGGAAGTAGTATAATAATGTTCTGAGTATTATTTTGTACATGTCTCTTTGTTCCTTTCTTCCTGTTCTTGCTCAATGTTGACTTGAACTTGACACTCTAATTTTTAAGTGCCTAGAACAGATGGAATGAGAGAAAGAAAAGTCAGAGATGGAAGTCCACATAAACCAAAAAATGTGAAATGAAGTAACCAAAAAAAAGATTATATATAGAAATGATCCAGGATACTAAATGGAGCATAAAGTTAAGTTAAGTGGTGGGAGGAAGAAAAGACATAAAGCCTGCAGAAGCCTGGGAAGAGAAGAAAGGGGGTTTATGTTGCTAGGAGATATAGCCAGGTTCTATGTCACACTATGCACACACAGCCCAAGTTGGGAATATGCCTCATCTTAAATCTCAGAGCTCTGAGAAGGGAAATGATAGGTCTCTGGAATTCTGCACCATTGACCCAGACAGAACAGGCTATACCTGGCCTCCCTAAGAACTGGCCACATAATCTTAACAAGTCATTTGGTTTTCCTCTAACTCCATTTTCTCATCCTTGAAGTGAGGACACTCATCAATTCATGACTGGGCTGAGTATATGTTCTAAGAATTAGGTTTACTAGCAATGTGCATTTTACTAGCAATAGCAAAATAGTTGAAACAAAGCATTGTACCAAAATTGAACCCTGAGCATATTTACTGCAAAGGAATTTAAAACTTTGTGTGCTATCTACTAATAATCTGGAGTGAAAATATTCTCTTACGAACATTTTAGAGTATACAATTCTCCAAACTTTGAAAATTAAAGCATGGGGGGAGGCTGAAGTGGGGAGGATGAAGGAAGGAGAGAAGAGAAGAGAGAGGGTTAGTTTTATTGTTATCTAAGTATAAGGAGAAAAGGCATTCTTAAAACCTTCACAGCAGATTTTCCAGTTTTGTGGAGTACAGGTTTTTGAAGTATGACCTGATAATTCTCTGGATTGCCTCAATGTTAGTTGATATGTCTCCCTTTTCATTTCTGATTTTGCTAATTTGGATGCTCTCTCTCTGCCTTTTGGTTAGTTTGGATAAGGGCTTGTCTATCTTGTTGGTTTTCTCAAAGAACCAACTCTTTGTTTCATTGATTCTTTGTATTGTTCTCTTTGTTTCTATTTTATTGATTTCAGCTCTCAATTTGATTATTTCCTTGCGTCTATTCCTCTTGGATGACTTTGCTTCTTCTTGTTCTAGAGCTTTCAGGTGTGCTGTTAAGTCACTAGTGTGAGATTTCTCCAACTTCTTTATGTGGGCATTTAGTGCTATGAATTTTCATCTTAGCACTGCTTTCATAGTGTCCCATAAGTTTGGGTATGTGGTATATTCATTTTCATTGATCTCTAGGAAGTCTTTAATTTCTTTCTTTATTTCTTCCTTAACCCATTGGTGATTCAGTTGAGCATTATTCAGTTTCCATGAGATTGTAGGCTTTCTGTAGTTTTTGTTGTTGTTGAAATCTAACTTTAAACCATGGTGGTCTGATAGAATACAGGAGGTTATTCCAATTTTTTTGTATCTGTTGAGATTTGCTTTGTGGCCAAGTATGTGGTTGATTTTAGAGAAGGTTCCATGGGGTGCTGAGAAGAAGGTATATTCTTTTTTGTTAGGATGGAATGTTCTGTAGATATGGATTAAGTCCATTTGAGTCATAACAATCAGTTAAGTCCTTTATTTCTCTGTTAAGTTTCGATTTGGCAGATCTATCCAGTGGTAAGAATAGGGTGTTGAAATCTCCCACTATTAATGTGTGGGGTTTTATATGTGATTTAAGCTTTAGTTATGTTTCTTTTACATATGCGGGTGCCCTTGTGTTTGGGGCATAAAGAAGCAAAGTGCTAGAGAGATCCCCAGAAATCCACACAGATACCTCCACAATAGACTACTGGCAATGGTCGAGAGAAAGCCTGAACTGACCTACTCTGGTGATCGGATGGCCGAATACCCTAACTGTCGTGAAAGAACTCTCATCCAGTGACTGATGGAAGCAGATGCAGAGATCCACGGCCAAGCCCCAGGTGGAGTTCCAGGAGTCCAATCAGCGAGAGAGAGGAGGGATTATATGAGCAAGAGATATTGAGACCATGACTGGAAAAAGCACAGGGACAAATAGCCAAACTAGTGGAAACACATGAACTATGAACCAATAGCTGAGCAGCCCCCATGGAACTGCACCAGGCCCTCTGGAGAAGTGAGACAGTTGATGAGCTTGAACTATTTAGGAGGCCCCCAGGCAGTAGGACCAGGACCTGTCCTTAGTGTATGAGCTGGCTTTTTGGAACCTAGGGCCTATGCTGAGACACTTTGTTCAGTCTAGGTGAAGGGAGGAGGGGACTGGACCTGCCTCAACTGAATCTACCAGGCTGAACTAAATCCCCACGGGAGTCCTTGCCTTGGAGGAGGTGAGAATGGGGGGTGGATTGCAGGGGAGGGGGGTGGGAGGAGGGAAGACAGGGGAATCTGTGGCTGATATGTAAAATTAAATTAATTATAAAATTTAAAAAAAATTCTTAATAAAAAAAGAAGAAAAAGCTTCACAGCAGGAAACATTAGTTCTAAGAAACATTGTAATCTGGAAACTTCCATGGCCAAACTTTTTCTCATAACTAGCAAAACTAACATTTATGTTACAAAATTACTTGCTAAAAATGAGATGAATAGACATTTGAGTAGCCAAGAAATTGTTTTATTTTATTGATGAGGACCAAATAAAAGCCTACTCTGTCAGTTTAAAATTAGCATGCCAGCACCTTGGAGGATGGTAAACATGAGAACCACAGAGAGGATGTATTGCCTCAAAAAGCCAAAGGTAATTCAAAAGTATGTCATTCCTTCCCTCTTTATACAGCTCCACAGGAAAAAAAACAAAACAAAACAAAAAAACCAACAACATATAACCTCCTCAAGGACTGCAAGATCCTCTGCCAATGCCGTTCAGTGAGGCTAGTCATCAAGTGGACTGAAGGGACTGGTTCTCACTTACCTATGAGAACCACAAAGAAGAGTGAAGTTCAGGACCGACCCAGGATACCTACTGTTGTGTAGAGGGAGCCAAGGCTGCATATGTACAAAAATAAAAATAAAAGTAAAAACCATAAAAGGCAACACAAAACCACCAAAGAATTAGCATTTTAAATTCTTTTAAAATTCCCCTTTAAAACAAAATCCTGACCCTATCTCTAGAGAGTGCTCCCTGGCATCCAATGATCCACTTTTAACTCACACAATCTGCTTTTGGAACCTTAGCAGCTCAGTTTTCTTAGCTCTGCAAATGCAATATTGATCCCAAGAGGAAATCAATCTCACCTCAAAGTGAGACCTTTCATCAAATACTCATTTTTCTTCCCAAACCAGAGCTCTATTTGAATGGAAACTACCAACCACAAAGCAGATTCCTCTCTCCTGGATTTATTCAGTAAATATTACCAAGATGTGGAGTGTAGGTTCACCAGAGAAGGAGTGTCCCTCATCTTCCTACTCCCCACCCTGCCAGCTCACAGATGACCTTCCAAGTAAATCTGGGTATGTGAAACTAGAATTATAGACTATAAAATAAATCTTGATCATGAAGTTATAACTGGATTCAGTAGCATTTTTAGTTGAATTTTAGAGAGTACAGATCTCCTGGAAGTGTGTGTGTGTGTGTGTGTGTGTGTGTGTGTGTGTGTGTGTGTGTGTATGTGTGTGTGTGTATCTTGGAATTCACTATATAACTCAGGCTGGCTACATCACAGCAATGCTTCTGTCTCAGCTGGTAGTAAAATTATGAGTCACTGTGCTCAGTTCAAAGGAAAGAAAGATCCGTATCATAAAATTCCATCATTGGTGCTTCTGCATTTTCTATGTGAAAAGGCCACCATATGAAGCTAAAGTAAGAGCAAAGTAACAAGTTAATGTGATAAACAGAAAACTTCAAACCTGTTGTCTAACTCTTTTTCATCAAAAAGGATCCAAAAGGAATGAGCTAGAATACACATACACAAAGAGCTAAGCATTTGCAGAGACAGAAAATGCACAATGGAGTGGAAAGGAACCTTCACATGGTAGGTAACACTGACAGCCACTTCAGCCTTTGGAATACAGATCTGAGAGGGGACTGACAGACATGAAATCTCACAGGAAAGTGAGAAAATGTATGGTGAAATACAATGTGACTGCAAGACTTTTGCACTAAGAGATAATCTACAAAGTGGTGGGATAGTGGGTTAGATACAAAGTTCAAGCAAAAAAATGTAAAATTATATTGTGATTATGTACAAATTTTTATTGATTTTAAGATTTGTTGCTGTATTTTTTTAAAGAATTATGTTGAAATGCATGATTCCTTAAAGAATGCTTACCTTTAAGGGCCTGGAAGATGACTCAGTGGGTAAAGTGTCTGCTGTGCAAGCACGAGTTTCTGAATTCAGATCTCTGCAACCCACATGAAAAGCTGGGCAAGGTTGTACATGCCTATAATTCCACAAGGCAGGGTGGAGGTGGACATTAGAAACAGGAGGATTACTGGGACTCAGTGAGAGACCTGCCCCAAGGAAATAAGCTAGACAGCAATATAGGGGAACACTCACTGGTCATCCTCCTTCATCCTCTACTCACATACATGGTCATGCACACCTGCATGCACAAACACTCACAGGCAGACACACATAGAATCCTTGCCCTTTGTGGTTGTTGTATAGTATATGCATTGCTCCATGGTCCCAGACAAACATGTGTCTCTATGTCCGGTCACTGATGCTGTTTTTAGAGTCCTCAGCCATATTTTTAGGAAAGTAGAAATGCTCTTGTACCTTGTTAATTCTGAATTTTGATGAGGTTGTAGACTTTTGGTTTTAGCAATTTTCTAGGATGATTTTCCTCTAGATAATTTGAAATCTATATTTGGAACTGTAGAAAATGAGATTTTAAATAAAATGAGAGGTAACATGCTTCACAACAGTTTATCTGACCTAGATAGTACCCTACAGATAATAGAAAAGACTTGTCAGAAACTGGTCTCTACATACTTCCCTAAACTATGGTGTATTTTAGGAGAGTATTTATAAATCATGTAAGTGACCAGACATGGGGACACACGTTTGTCTAGGACCATGGAGCAATCCATAACGCTTATCAATACAAGAGGGGAAATTGCCATAGCTACCAGAGATTCACTGAGGGACTAAACTATGTATAGTTTTATACTTTCCAAATGAATTCAGTTTCTAGTGACGAACCAGCTTCCCCAGCAAAAACTCCTGTCAGTTTATGGCTTCAGAATTAACAAAGGGCCTAAATATGTTAGGCTTCCTCTTATCTAAATTTGAAATAACAATTTTACTTTGCTTTTTCCCTCTGTATTGTGACAGTCATCTGTTGAGGAATATCAGTTTTAAACAAGTTTCACACTGCTTTAAAGATTTAAAAGTTATTAGGAGCTAAGCAATTTTTCAATGCAACACCAAAGTTCACAAGGATTCTGTTTCAATCTCCACTGATATCTATGCTGAATTCCACTTCTATTGCTCACAAGCATAACTTAGAACATATTCCAACTTGGACCCAGGAGACAGGGGAATCAATCAGCAGAGGCGAGCACTTGCAGTATAAACATGAGGACCTGGGTTCAAATCTACAGCATACACATAAAAAGCCATGCATACCCATAGGCATACCTGTAGCCCTAGCATTTCAGGGGTAGGGAGGAAGTGGAAGAGGAAGATCATTGGGGATTTCTGGTCACCAGCCTAGCTCCAGATCTAATTTGAGACAATGCCTCAAAGAAATAAGGGGGGGGGGGGGAATTATAGGTCAGGGTACTCAATGTCCTCCTCTTTCCTTTGTGCATGTGCACAGACACATATTCCTACACACATTGCATACAATTTTGTTTGTTTGAAGATTTCATACATGCCAGTCTGTTTTGACCAAACCCACTCTCCATTCCTTCCCCTTCAGTTCTTCCCATCTCCCTGCCATCACTCTAAGAACATCCAAAATGTTCTTGAGCATTTCTGAGCATTGCAACAATCCCTGGTTGAAGGACGCCAACACTTATATCATTTTGGTGAAACAGACTGCTTGAAAAGAAATTTATGATTAAATATTATTTCAGCATTATTTCTGCAGGAGAGCTCTTTCTATAAATGATAAAGTGTTTTGACTGTACTGTGTTCAGGATTTTCTGGGGTGTTGATACTGGTGTGCTAGCATGTGACAGGGTAGGTTGTTGCTATATTGAATTAACATATCTCATTTATCATTTCTACAGGTGCTAAAAGAAGACAGAGCAGGCAATATTCAGGGTTTTCTTCAATGAAACTGAACAAAGCATTAATTTTACAAAGCACTGAAAAAGGTAGTATTTCTACTGTCATAAATTGTGTTTTGTATGCCAAATAGATTGTAGAACATCAGAAAAGCTGCCTTTACATATCTTTGTGTCTCCACTGTATAGCCAAAGCACTATGGAACACATTCTCATCAGACTTAAGATTCATTACACTCACTCAAACAGCAACTATAACTTGATCCTTTGGAGGAAATACATCAATAATCAATAATTATAGCTATCTTAAAATATGACCTGAAAAATCTAATGTTTTAGCTGAATTTTAACATGTTTACCATATCCTACTATGCATTTTATGCATAGTGTTTTCAGTCACTAAAAAATTAGTATTCATAGCATCCATTCTGTTTCTCACTGGCCACATACAGAAAAGTAAAAATTTCATTAACATATCATGTTGTAAGTTGGTACATTAGAATTGTAAACAGGTCTTTAACTCTAGGAAATTATATTTTAGTGACTAATTGATCCCCTTTCTTCACAGCATCACTGTAAATTATCTTCCAGACCTTAAGCATACATTTAGTTCCAATTCTCCATGGGAGAGTTCGCTGTTACTTCTCTGGTAAGAAGTCCTGGCATTGAGTAGCTCCACCAGCCTCCCCAAAGAGCACACCCTTGCTAGCATCCCAGCACCATCTTCCTCCTCACTAGGAGTCCCCATTGCTTCCATGAGAATCCCACCTCTTCCCAAACTGGAAACTGGGCCTTGTCTCTCATCTTTGCTGACCCTTCTCTCACCCACAGACAAGCCCCTGAGCTTCATAGAATCTTCTCATCTTGCTTCCCCCATATCCTTCAAAACATGTCCACACACACTTTACCATGTTACATATTTACATACAGTCTCACTGCAGTCATTCAGGGCTAGACTAGACATATGGGCACCCTAGATGGGTTAATTATGTCTAGCCCTACAAAGCATTATTTTGTTTTCCTTTATTTAATGATGCAGCAGAGAAAACAAGCTTCTATGAATGTGAATGGGATGTATCTGTCAGTTCTTAATAAGAGTTATTTCAAATACCGAGCCCTGCTACAGTTAGCTGATTTACAACTCTCATTCTACCTCTTTCTAATCACCTCTAACAAGATAATATTAGTCTCTCTGTGTACACACTTAGGGTGGATGAAAATTATAGAATAAGCTAAATGGCTAATTCAAAAGGTTTATAGAAAATATCTTGATCCTGTGGTGTTATATTGTGTACCCTAATAAAATTTGCCTGAAGATCAGAGGACAGAACAAGCCACCAGATTAAACATAGATGCCAGGCAGTGGTGGCACACATCTTTAATCCTAGCACTCAGGAGGCAGAGATCTGTCTGGATCTCTGTGAGTTCAAAGCCACCCTGGACTACATGAGATTGATTCAGTCTAGGAAAGAAACAGAGTCAGGCAGTGATGGCACACACCTTCAAACCCAGTACTTCTGAAGCACACATGCCTTTAATGGCTTGTCAGAGAAAGATATATAAGGTGTGAGGAGACAGGAACTCAGGGCATTTTGGCTAAGACCCTTTCGGGTGAGGACTCAAAGGATATCAGTTAGAGGATTCATGGAGTTGGCAAGGTAAGACATGGCAATGGCTTGTTCCTTTGTTTCTCTGAGTTTTTAGCATTTATCCCAGTATCAGGCTCCCAGGTTTGGTTTTTTTTTTTATTAAAAGACCTTTTAACATTTGTGTTACATCTGGCATCCAACTTCTTTTAGGGCACAAGTTAACAATAACAAAAAAAACCCAAAACAAAACAAAAACCAAAAACAAAAACAGGCTTAGGCTAGAGCTACACATGGCCAGAGTCTCTACTCTGCCTGGACCAGTGTCTTTACCCCACTGGCTAAGTTTTTGCTGCAGCCTCTCTGCAGCAACCTCCATAGGTTTTGGGCTCCAAAAACCACAGGAGTCAGCCACTTTTGCACACTTCCCCTATGCAGATGGCTGGATTCTTCACTTCTTTCCTTTTCCAGTGGGTTTTGACTTTCTCTGGGCCCCCTCCTTGGGCTGCTGCCACACCATCATCTGAATCATCATTGTCAGCAGATTTGGTGAGTCAATTGGGATTTCTTAAAAGGAAGAATTAGTTAAAAGGAAGTTTTTTTTCCCATGTTAAAAAATGGGAAACATTGTTACAATGGAAGGTATTTGATCTCTGTTTGATAATACCATTGAATGGTCTGAAAATGGAACAATTAAATGAAAGGATAACTAATGTTGATGGGATTTATGTAATGTCAATTATAAATATTAAATGTTTGATAATTTCTGTTTTATCATTTAAAAAGTTGGCTAATATGAGTGCCAAGATAAAAGTTTTAGAAAAACTTGTTAAAACAGATCATAGAGATATTCGGACCCAGACAGAGGAATTTAAAGGAGAACCAATCTCAGCATTGCATTATAAGGTTACAGAGAAATAGCCTAAGGCTTTCAAACAGCCAACTTTAATCTATCCAGTAACCTTACAGGAACTACCCAGTGATAGATATCCTCAAGGCTGTGTAAGAGCTGACTGGACTCCTGTGCAAATGTTAGATTTGAGGAGATTCAAAGAAGCAATAGTCTCATATGGCATCCACTCATCTTTTGTAAAGCAGATGTTAAACTTGTGGTCAACTTGTAATAGAATTATCCCTCGAGACTGGAGATGCTATCCCTCAACAACAGTCTTAGAGGCTGGTTGCCAATTACAATGGAGGACTTGGTAGAAGGATGAAGCTAAGACCATTGAACAATGGAGCAGAGGTGGAAGAATGGAGAGGGTGATTATGCTGATATACAAAAACAATCTTTATATGATGATGAATGGCAGCCTTGAATGCTTGGGACAGAATTGAAGAAGTAGGAAAGAAAATTGAGTCATTTACAAAAGTTATACAGAGCCCAAAAGAACTCTTTACTGATTTCTTACAAGGATTGACTTCAGCAGTATATAGAATGATACCAAATTCAGAAGCTAGACAGATAATAACTGAATCTCTGGCTTTTGAAAATGTTAATGTGTAATGCAAAAGGGTAATTAGGCTGTTAAAGGCAACATCAGCACCCTTGGAGGAATGGATCTGAGATATAATTAATATTGAATCTCATGGCCATGATGGTGCTTGGATAGGAGAGGTGATTTCCAGAGGTTTGAAGAAAAATTGTAATGTTAGCAAACAAGGTCGACTAAAAAGGGACAGAAAATAGGACTTTTCTAGAAATAAAGTTTTTTTCAAGGGATAATTCCAACAGAATGCCCCTCCTTTCTGGATTATGCAGAAGGTGTGGCAAAGACAGACATTGGACTAATGAATGCAAATCAACAAAGGACAGACAAAGTAATCCTTTGCTTTGCCATTAGGAAACTCCCTGAGGGGCCTCTCACATACCCACATGTCAAATTTGGTTCAGTCTTTTTCTGTCACCATGGAAGAAACTCCTTCCCAGCGCAATTAAAGAACCTAACCCTATAGTAAAAACCATACTGCTTGGAGTGAAAGAACAGCTATAACAGAGAGAACAGAAAATTCAGGAGAAATCATAAAGCGAATTTTTTGGTGAACTTCTATAAGCAAACCCAGACCAAAATTAAAAACACAAATAAATGACATTGTCATTGAAGGTCTTGTAGACACAGTTGTGGATGTAACAATAATTGCACCAGAATCTTGGTATCCAAATTGGTCTCTTCAGGAGGTAAATGTTCAGCTTTTAGGGATTGGAACATTATCCCAAGTGAAACAGAGCTTGAGATAGGTCTAATGTATAGGTTCAGAAGGACAGAGAGAAAAATTAAAGCCATATGTGGCTAATATAGCTATGAATTTATGGGGATATGATTTATTATAACAATGGAATAACCAGATTAACATTCCTCCAATCTTAGAAACAAACTATAAACTAACATATGTTTCTGGAAAAAATATTAGAAGTTATAAAGAACAGTCACTGACCATCCAGATTGTACAAGAACAGGGCACAACAGCTGCAAATCTTTCAAAGATGCCAACAGCCCTACCTTTAAAATGGTTAAGAGACAAGTCTGTATGGATTTAGCAATGGCCTTTAACAACAGAGAAACTACAGGCCTTAGAACAGCTGTCACAAGAGCTGGTAAATGCTCAGCATATTGAAGAATCAACCAGCCCTTAGAATTCTCCTGTACTTCTTATTAAAAAGAAGTCTGGTTAGTGGAGAATGGTAGCAAATCTAAGAGCTGTTAACAAGGTAATTCAGGCAATAGGTTCTCTACAATCTGGAATTCTTTTGCCTTCTCTGTTACCTAAAAGATGGCCTCTTATAGTTATCAATTAAAAGACTGTATCTTCTCAATATCCTTACAAGAAAAAGACAGAGAAAATTTTACTTTCACGGTGCCTAATAATAATAATTCTCAGCCAGTTAAGAGATATCAATGGAAGATTCCCCCCCACAGGGAATATTAAATAGCCCAACCCTGTGCCAATATTTTGTATGACAGCCTTTGAAAGTAATATGTAAACAATTTTCTCAATCTATAGTTTACCATTACATGGACAACATTTTACTAGTTGATTCAAATGCAGATAATTCAGAAAAAAATGTTTGAAGAAGTGAAGAAAATTTTGCCTTGTTGGGGATTACAAATTGCTCCTGAAAAGATACAAAGAGGAGATTCTATTAATTATTTAGGATATAAAATAGGTCTACAAAAAATTAGACACCAAAAAGTGCAAATTAAGAGAGATCAATTACAGACTCTTAATGACTTTCATAGATTATTAGGAGACATTTCTAATCTATGAACCACTATTGGGGTAAAGAATGATGAACTGAGTAATTTGCTCAAAATTTTAGATGGTGACAAGGACTTAAATATTCCAAGAGAATTATCAGCTGAAGCTAAGAGAGAATTGGCTTTGGTGAAAAAGAAAATACAGGACGTACATGTGTATCACTTGGATTCAAAGCTTGATTACATTTTGGTTATTTTACTCTCTAAGCATTCTCCTACAGGAATTTTAATGCAGAGGGAAAATATTATATTGGAATGGATATTTCTACCAAATAAATAGAGTAAAAAATTAAAAACTTATGTGAAAAGATCTCTGAGTTGATTTTAAAAGGAAAATTGAGACTTGGTCAATTAGCAGGAATAAACCCAGAAGAAATTGTAGTACCCTTAACTAATGATAAAATTGACAAATTATGGGCAGAAAGTGAACATTGGCAAAGAGCTTGAAGTAATTTTTTTGGTGAGATTAACAACAAATACTCCCAAAAGCAATAGAATTAAACTTATAAAGAAAACTCAATGGATCCTGCCTTGAATAGTACCAGAAACACCAATATCTAGAGCCTCTACATTTTATACTTATGCAAACCAAAAGTGAAAGGCAGGTTACAAATTAGAAAATTTAGTAAAGTGGTTCAAAGTTCTTATAATTCTGTCCAAAAATTGGAAATATATGCTATTCCAATGGTGTTAATGGATATTTTGGAAACTCTCAACATAGTTACTGACTTTCAGTATGCAGAAAGAGTGGTCTTATACATTGAAACTGCTGAATTTTTCCCTGATGAGTCAGAATTAACTTCATTATTTGCTCAGTTATAAGAAATAATCAGGAATAGGAATCATCCCTTATAGATAACACACATCCAATCCCATATGGGTCTTCCAGGCCCTCTAGCACAAGGTAATGAGGAGATCGATCAATTATTGATAGGAAATTGCTGGGGGCCTCAGAATTTCATTAAAAAAAACCATCATGTAAATAGTATGGTTTTAAAAAAGGATTTTTCCATAACCTGGCAATAAGCAAAGGAAATTACAAGAAAATGCCCTACTTGTTCTTTATGCACTCAAACTCAACTACCAGCTGGATGTAACCCAAAGGGTAATCAGAGGAATGAAATCTGGCAGATAGGTATTTTTCATTTTGTAGAATTTAGAATACTGAAATATGTACACTGTGGTGGTATTGTGTTCCCCAAAATATTGTGCATGCTAATAAAGTTATCTGGGGTCAGAGAACAGAACAGCCACAATATTAAACATAGAGGATAGGCAGTGGTAGCACATGCCTTTAATCCTAGCATTCCAGAGGCAGAGATCTACCTGGATCTCTGTGTGTTCAAGGATACAGCCAAGCATGATGACTCATGCCTTTAATCCAAGAAAGTGAGCCTTTAATCCTAGGGAGTGATGGCAGAAAGCAGAAAGGTATATAAGGCGTGAAGACCAGAAACTAGAAGCTTTTGGCTGGTTAAGCTTTTAGGCTTTGGAGCACCACAGTTCAGAAGAGAGGCATCCAGTCTGAGGAAACAGGATCAGCTGAGGAATTGGCAAGGTGAGGTAGCTGTGGCGGCTTCTGCTTCTCTGATCTTTCAGCGTTCAACCCAATACCTGGCTCCAGGTTTGTTTTTATTAATAAGACCTGTTAAGATTCATGCTACCGTACACCACACCATTGATATCTATTCAGGATTTCAATGGGCAACTTCTCTGAGTTCTGAAAAGGCTGATTCTGTAATCATGCATTTGCTAGAAGTTATGGCCATTATGGGTGTACCTGTACAAATTAAAACTGACAATGCCCTAGCATATGTCTCTGGTAAAATGAAACAGTTTTTTACTTATTACAATATAAAGCATATTACAGGTATACCACATATTCCTACAGACCAAGCAGTCATAGAAAGATCAAATCAAACTCTAAAGGATATGCTAAATAAACAGAAAGGGGTAACAAAATCCCCCAGAAATTGATTACATAATGCTTTATTAACTTTGAATTTTCTCAGTGCTAATGAGAAAGGAACAACGGCTGTGGAGAGACATTGGATAATAGAAAAAAAAAAACTACAGAGTTAAATCAGCCTATATACTTTAAAGATGTGCTGACCTCAGAATGGAAACCAGGATATGTGTTATGTTGGGGACAAGGTTTTGCTTTTGTTTCTACAGGAGAAGGAAAGCTATTGATTTTTTAAAAGAAATTGTTAAAGATTTGATTTGAACAAGAGAGACCTCTTAATTAGAAGAGGTGATAGTTCATCAACCAGCATGATCATCCAATTTAAATTAACTTATACCAATAACAAATGCTTTTCATTTAATCAGATATAACTTGCCAAGTGGGAACCTCCCCAAAGCTGGGCTTGTGGAAGGTTTTTATTTTTGTCTTTCAGGAGAATGAAGGCTAAGGAAATGAAGAGCACTGGACTAATGAGACATCTGAGGAAAAGGGACAAACCATCCAGAAAAAAATGTCCCAAGAAAAAGAGCAAATTGGCCTACTGGTATATCACATATAAAATTTCATAAGTCTTCCTAAATATTTGTTTCTACTCTTCTCTACAAACATAGTGCAAATGGTCTTTATGTATTCCCAGTTCAATTAAAAATTAAAGCTGGCTTTGAAGTTGGAGTGTGGCTCTCTCCTTCTCTAAACCCAAGCATGCTTGTTAAAAGAAAATGCAAAATCTCTGTATCATGTCAGAAGAGCCACCTGATATGAAACAGAAGAAAAACCAAAATTAAGGGATTATTCTATTGCTATTAATCTCATGATCCTTTGGTTCTATTTTGACTCTTTAAAACTTTGTTTAAGGTATAAATTTTATATCAAAATTTATAAGATATATATATTTAAACATTTGTTATGATATTAACAGCCATATAGAGTACTAACTAATACTAGAAAAAAGGCTTCATCTAGCTTCCTGTACATGATTTTGGGTTTGAGGCTGTATCAGTTTTCTGCAGAGAACCATGACCATGCCTAACAGTGAATTTGAAGTCTCCACAACAATGGGATCCCACAACAATGATTCCTTCGGGATTATGATAATGCCACCAAGCTGACAAATACCACCCAAAGATTGGCTTTGGACTACAAACTGCTCAGGACAATATTGAGATGGCTAGCTAAGATGATACAGCCTCACAGACTACTTTAACCAGGATTTGAGATAAGCCCAGTACTTTAGCATTATGCCGCGAATGGACAACAAATGATACAGCTACCTCAGCCAGGACTTGACAATTAACACAAACTTTTTCTTTTCAAGATCCCCTAATGATGCCTGTACAGGAAGTAATTTTAAGAACACCACACCTACATTCTCAAAAGGTGGGGTGGCTGAATTTTGGCCTTGGCCTTTCAGTGGGTTATGGATAATTGTCATTGTTTAGGACGGTTGGTTACAAGTTGTTAATTGATAATGGTCAAGAAAAAAGCTAAACACAGGAGATTAGATTCAGAGTTCTTGTTTGAAAAAAAAAGAAAAAGAATTAGATTCAGGGTTCTTGTTTGAAAAAAAAGGAAAAAGAAAAAAGGGATATATATATATAAGAGGTAGATTATTGAATCTGAAAAAAGGTATAGAATGATAGGATAAAAGGGTAGATTATTGAATCTATTTAGAAAAGAAAAATGGGAGAATATGGATATAACATAAAAAGGTAGATTACTGAATCTACTTTTAAAAAGCAACTACTAGGGTTTTTTTTGTTTTTTTTTTTATTTTGGTTTTTTCGAGACAGGGTTTCTCTGTGTAGCTTTGCGCCTTTCCTGGAACTCACTTGGTAGTCCAGGCTGGCCTTGAACTCACAGAGATCTGCCTGGCTCTGCCTCCCGAGTGCTGGGATTAAAGGCGTGCGCCACCATCG
>CABHPR010146844.1:37254-62661 GCA_902168415.1 Peromyscus melanophrys
AAGAAAGAAAGAAAGAAAGAAAGAAAGAAAGAAAGAAAGAAAGAAAGGTTTTGCTATTTCAATAGGCATATAAATGGTTCCCAGTGGCCATGGTTGAAGATTTAGACTAAAATTGAAGAGCTTAAATTTCAGATGAACTTTGGGCTATGACAGTATACACATCACAGATGAGCTTCAGGTAAAAATTGTTAAAATGTGCTGTGGAAGCTATTATTATAGGAGGAAGACTCAGTTATCTAACATGTGCTAATCACTGACGTAGCAAGATAGATGGCATATAATCTGCCCTTAAAAAGTGAACAGTATAACTGGGTAGTTAAATCACTGTAAACTAAAATTAAAAGGCCCTTGTATTAGACCTTTATTAGTTCATAGAGGGCTAGTGTTGGTTATTTCCTGAAAGCCCCCGAATTACCTAAGCTTGAGAGACAGGGAGCAGTTTGGACTGAACTAGGCATTTATTTGTAAGCCACCTTCATTCTCGCATATAGTATCATACTTATTTCAGAATGATACCAGCTCAAACACACTAAATAAATGCATAGCTAAACTGCATAAAGTTTTAATTTTAAATTTTTACATTTATTTAGTGTGTGTATACATGTATATGCATACCATAGCACATGTGTGAAGGTCAGAGGATAGCTTGTGTAGTTGGTTTTCTTTCCTATCATGTGGGATCTGAGGACTGAATTCAGGTCACCAACTTTGGTGGCAAATGCATTTACCCACTGATCATCTTGACAGTCCTAGTGCAATGGTTCTCAACCTTCCTAATCTGTGACCCTTAATATAGTTCTTCATGTTGTGGTGATCCTCAATCATAAAAGTATTTCACTGCTACTTCATAACTGTAATTTTGCTACTATATGAGTCATAATGTAAATATCTGATATGCAGTATATCTGACATGCTACCCCAATGGGCTTATGACCCACAGGTTGAGAACTGCTGCCCTACAGCAAATTTTTTTATGTATTATATTCATGTTCAAGCCAATGTGATAACAAAACAAAATATCATTATGCATTTGCTGAGGAAGCAAAGTCTCAGAGATAATAGGTGCAGAAGTCTGAATCCAACCCTAAGCATCTTGATTAAAAAACTTCTTTCCACTGAATCATGTCCCCTCTCTTCTCCTGTAATGTCATATTTCAATGTCTGCTAATCTGATAAACCAAGGAGCTTGTGTCATTTCCCCCTCTCAGATGTAGATTTACTGTGGAATGGAGTGTACAAATAATTTCTTAAATCCTGAATTTTAAATAAATGGGAAAAGAACTGCACATGAAGCAGTAGGTTGCAGTTGACAGCTTATCAAGGTCACGAAACATAAGAAGTTGGTTTTGCATTTTCATGTTTATTTTTTAAAGTGATCTCACTGACTTTGGATACCTTGTCAGCCCAGGGAAATGCCCTCTGTGAACAGCAGTGGCAGCAGGAGAACTGGCTGCAGGAAAGAGCTAGAAATGTTTAGAGCTAGAAAAGACAAATGCAAAGCCACAGCAGATGGCAGTGTTCATGAGTAAAGATATCTCCACACACAGAATCAGAGAACTGTAGTGCAGGCTGCTTGATACTCATGACATAACATCCCAATTATGCTGCTTTGGAATTAAGTTGCTTATTATGGATTCAGCAAGTAGAAAACCAGCTAAAGATAGGACACTCGTGTCCTCTCTTTTGATCTCTGCCCAATAGTTAACTCATTACTCATGAGAACCAGAAGGAAACATGGAAGTTCTTAACAGTCCACTGACATTGGGAGAAGAGGTTGAATTCAGACCCTTGACTTCACCTCTTTCTTAATGAAAGACATTGGGCAAATTAGACCAATCCTCAAAAGCATTGACCTTCTATCATTTTAAACTTTCTAATTGACATTTCTCCTTACCCTCACTTTAATAGTAAATACTGCTGCAAAGCATACCCCATGAGAATAATCAACTTTTCTTTATATATGAATTTTAGAAAATACTGAAAAAATAATATATTACTTGATAGTAAGATATACCAATTTCATTTAAAAATACTAAATGAAAAGAAATAGCGCTTTCACAAAATTATACCTTAGTATAAAATTTAAAAGTAAATACTAAGGAGATGTCACCTCAGAGCTATAAACCCTGTTGTGTGAGAGTGACACACAGCCCCTCTTTCTGCCCTAATGTTTTCACCCTTTCAACTTCTCAAGGCAGCCCCCTCATCCCATCTCACATCTTTTTTTCCCTTTCTTACTTTATTTTTTTTAAATCCAAGCATCTCTCATACTTAATATCATACTTGATTTCTATACTAGGATGAAAGTTTCCTTCTCTGTTGGATCCTCACCACCTGTAACAGAGATTAGCATTGGAAAAAACTCAAATTAAATCGCTGAAAAAACAAATGGCCTTGGAAGTTCACCTCTGGCCCAATCTCATAATCTCATCCTATACAGTAAGATCTGAAGTCCCTTAGCTAAAGGGAGATCCAGTATGATTCGCCTAAGATATCACTCTACTTCTGAGTTAGTAGAAACCCAGCAGCTTCAACAGAATGCTTAATGTTGTTAACATCCACAAACAATAAGATCTTTGAGAGACTGCATCAGTGTGTTCTTGTATGTGCATCATGGTTTCCTGTCAAGTAATTAAATGAATAAAATATTAAATTAACTATGCTCTTCAGCTTCTGACTTCCAGAGAGTAGGCTTTTGTTTCCCACGTGTTTGTGGTATATAGACTTGTCAAATCATGGACACAGATGGTCAGATGGTAAGTTTCAGAGATGATAGGGAAGAGAAAATAAGGAGCTATTAAATGGGTACAGAACTTTGATTTGCATGACAAAGAAAATTCTAGAGATGGAGAGTGTTGATGTTTGCACAACAATGTTAAAATCATATTAACACAAGACTGTACACTTTTAAGTAGAATGGTAATTTTTTAATGACACAATTTTAAAATCATAGTTATGAACAATTTTCTTTATTTATCTAGATGTTATAGCATTATCTTCAATGAGTTCAAAATTATTACAAGTTATATGCCCATTTTATTGATACATGTATGTCTGTATCAGTTATTAAAAGTACATTATTAATGAATTATATGTGAGTTCATAGAAGCTAAACATTTTTTATACCTCATAATGATAAATGGGAATTTTGATAGATTGGAACTAAGAATCTCATTCACATTCTGAAAATGGAAAAATAGTGTATATAAAAAAGCTGTAATAATAGGTAAAGCTTTAAGTGTGTTGGAATAAAGAAATATATTTTTGCTAGCAGAGGAATATGACCTCTATAAATTTGGTTTATTTCCCAATACTGTTACATACGCTGTCAGTGAACTTCCAATACCAAAACAAATACTACAGTTATTGAAGGCATTTATTGCTTCAGAAATTATATGTTGGGATTTATGACTATTTTTCTATCCTGCTCGTTGTGGGAATTCTGCCATTCAGTCCAATGACCAATTTAATGGAGCTTTTTTGTTTGTTTGTTTGTTTGTTTGTTTGTTTGTTTGTTTGTTTGTTTGGTTTTGGCCTTATGGGCATGGTCTTCTCTGAAAATACATGACCTCTTTAAAATTCTGGAGCGCCGGGCGTTGGTGGCGCACGCCTTTAATCCCAGCACTCGGGAGGCAGAGCCAGGCGGATCTCTGTGAGTTCGAGGCCAGCCTGGGCTACCAAGTGAGCTCCAGGAAAGGCGCAAAGCTACACAGAGAAACCCTGTCTCGAAAAACCAAAAAAAAAAAAAAAAAAAAAAAAAAAAAAAAAAAAAAAAAAAAAAAATTATGGAGCAAGGTTCACACCCTCTTTCTTAGTCTGGTCGGAGCAGGAGCCAGTGGCGGAGAAGCGTGGCTTGCAGTTTGGTTCCATCACCTTTGGGTGGAACGGCAGCACAGCAGCAGCTGAATCAGCGGCTGCATCTCAGTTCTGTTCTGTCGTGAGTGTACCTTATAGATTTCATTCCTCAATAAGCCTTACCTGGCCCCATACCTCAGTGTCATGCTTTAACTGCTTAACCACCAAATAATATGAATCATTAGAGTAATATTAAATTACAGCATATCATTAAAGTTTTACAAATGAATAAATTAGAAATAATGAATAATTCATATATCTAATCCTTACTCAGCTATCAAGATAACTAAATGAAGTTATTCACTGAAATTTCTTTGCTTTTGGTCTTTGTTACTCAAAGTTTGCTTCATGGGCCAGCTGACTAGAGTCAGCTGGGAACTGTTAGATATAGAATCTCAAAGACTCCACTAGACATCATAATCCCTGAAAGCTTGTATGCACATTGAAGTTTGAGAAACACTATGAAGGAGTGGATATGCAAAAATTTGCAATAAACATTTTCCAAACTGATGACCAACCAGGATTAGATCACGGCAGAACATTGACTTACCTGTCTGATTTCTTTTTTTTTTTTTAAATATATATTTTATTTTTTTTATAATTTATTTTATTTTATTTTACAATATAATTCAACTTTACATATCAGCTGGCTGAGCCATCTCTCCAGCCCTGTCTGGTTTCTTTAAGTAAGTTTTCAGAGAAGTGATTAGTAATAACAGTTAGAGGTGGCATAAAATGACAGGCACCTCCAGAAGGAAAATCCCTCTGCCACCTCTCAAAACAGTCATTTTGCAGTAAATAATAACAGTTATTGATAACCCAGTCCACATGTAGACAAGGAGGTCTCAACAGACAGTCATTCCTTTCCCATCTTTATGGTAACTCCACAAAGTGCCTGACCCTGTTAGAAGTGTGACAAGCAGGGGCAAAATGTAGTATAATGTATCTCCTTGGGAATGGGCCACAGTCTGTGAACTTCAGGATGTTGAAAGAAGAACTTTACTGGCAACCTCAACCAGCCTCAACATGGTGGCCTCAGGATATTAGCAAAGCAAGGCACCTGTCACCAGAGCTGTGCCTTTTCACTCACTAAGCAGGAAACTCTGGAATATGAGTCAGATGTTGGCATAGGCACAGAGAACAGACAATGAGTACCATAGATGGGAGGAAGCATGTCAGCCTTTTCTTGGGGGTCTGTGGATTACAAGGTAGGGGTATGAAGAAAGTCAATATAGAGACTGTATTTGGAAGCAAACCTTAAGAAGTAACTCCCCAAACTGCATCTCCTTCTACAAATTGAAAATGACAATTCTCAATGCAAATACCAAATCTAAAACACACCCTAAAGAAAAATGGTGAATTCAGTAGAAAAGTGATGTGATATATTATCATGAAGTCACATGGAGAGTTTCAGATGGCATTAAAGGAGGAAATCAACATTTTTTCATCTAGTTTAAGCTGGTGTTAGGGACACTTACTGCTGCATATTAATTGTGTTTTTAGATTTACTTAAGTTTTAATTATGCAGTCATTTACACTCCTCCCAAATCTACTTAATTACCATTTATGTACCCAGTATGCACTTAATATGCTATATTTTCTTGATCATCATTAAATTTGCCTTTTAACTAAATTGGCATGCTTGCTTACTAAGTGACATAATTGGGACATAAGAAAGTTGTAAAGGTTGCGCTGAGTTAAAGTATGATGAAATCTATTGAAGAAATTACTTAGCAAAAGAGAAATGATAAAGTACCACCTTTAGGAGAATACAATGCAATGATTAACAAAACTTTAGTTCAAGATAAAACATTCTGTACACATTTCTCCAGAGATGATTTAAAAATGTGTGGCTAGAGAGATAGTTTCAGCCATTAGAACATGTATTAACATTGTACTAGACTCAGGTTCAGTCACCCACATCAAAATGGTGTTAACAATTGACTGTAACTCCAGTTCCAGGGGATCCTATGCCCTTTTCTGACATCTGTGGTCACTGTAAGCATGTTATACACATAAACTTATGCAGTGTACACACATACTGACAGACAAAAATAAATAAAAATGTGTTTCCATCCTCTGTCCTACCACTGATGTTTCTGTCTGAACCTTTAACACAGCTATAATTTTTAGGGAGGCATAATTCAGGAATACTTCATATTATAAAATATGCTACAGAGTAAGTTTCAGGAAAAGGCACAAAGCTACACAGAGAAACCCTGTCTTGAAAAAAAAAACAAAAAACAGAAAATATTCATATGTCACCAACATATATCATTGTATCATTTTCAATTAAAAGTCATCTGCTTCTTCCTATTCTCATGTGGTCTTCATTTATCATGGTCTCCTATTCCTTGTTCTCCCTCTCTGTTCTTGATCCAGCTGGGGTCTCCCGCTCCCCCAAGCTCTCTTTCCCTTGACCCTTGCCCTTCATTACCCCCACTCACGTCCAGACTGTTCATGAAGATCTCATCCATTTCTCCATCATTGGGCGATCCCTGTGTCTTTCTTGGGCTCCTGTTTTCCAGGTAGCCTCCCTGGTGATGGGAGTAGCAGTCCAGTCGTCCTTGCTCCACATCTAGTATCCTCCTATGAGTGAGTACATACCATGTTTGTCTTTCTGAGTCTGGCTTACCTCACTCAGGATGTTTTTTTCTAGATCCATCCATTTGCCTGCAAACCTCATGATGTCATTGTTTTTCTCTGCCGAGTAGTATTCCATTGTGTATATGTACCACATTTTATTTATCCATTCTTCAGTTGAAGGGCATCTAGGTTGTTTTCAGGTTCTGGCTATTACAAACAATGCTGATATGAACATAGCTGAGCAAGTGCTCTTGTGGTATGATTGAGCATTCCTTGGGTATATGCCAAATAGTGGTATAAAAGTGCTAGAGAGGCCCAGAGAAATCCACAAAGATGCCCCCACAGTGGACTGCTGGCAATGGTCAAGAGACAGCCCGAACTGACCCACTCTGGTTATGGGATGACCAAACACCCTAACTGACATGCTAGAAACCCCATCCAATGACTGAGGGATCTGGAAGCAGAGAACCACGGCTAGGCCCCGGGTGGAGCTCCGGGAGTCCAATTAGCGAGAAAGAGGAGGGTTTGTATGAGTGAGAATTGTTGAGACCAAGGTTGGATAAAGCACAGGGACAAATAGCCAAATGAATGGAAACACATGGACTATGAACCAATGGCTGAGGGGCCCCCAACTGGATCAGGCCCTCTGAATGGGTGAGACAGTTGATCTGCTTGATCTGTTTGGGAGGCATCCAGGCAGTGGGACCTGGTCCTGTGCTCATTGCATGAATTGGCTGTTTGAAACCTGGGGCTTATGCAGGGTCGCTTGGCTCGGCCTGGGAGGAGGGGACTAGATCTGCCTGGACTGAGTCTACCAGGTTGATCTCAGTCCTTGGGGGAGGCTTTGCCCTGGAGGAGGTGGGAATGGGGGGTGGGCTCGGAGGAAGAGGAGGGGGACGGGAGGGGGAAGAACAAGGGAATCTGTGGCTGATATGTAGAACTGAATGGTATTGTAAAATAAAATAAAATTTAAAAAAAAGTCATCTGCATGTGTCCCACATCTCCTACAGATGTCATTTCAGAGAGACACTGAACTTTTCTTTGCACATCTTAAAATATGTCTATGAATGTCAACCAGAATTATACACACATCTAAATTTTGTCTCTTAGTCAGAGCATCATATTATCAGCAGCAATGTTCCTATATTACCATAACACAGAGGTCAGATAAAAGTACAGCTAAGGCCATTGATTCATCTTAACAACCAATTAGTTGGAGACATTTTCATGATAATTATTAAAATAATCTTATAGGGCTTTTAAATGCCCCTTCAATTTCCCCTACCTCTAGCTCAATTATTTTCTTATGTGTCTGATTTACATATCTTCCCTTCAAAGGGCAGTATATAAAAAACTAAACAGAAGTTACTGAAAATAAGACTGTGACTGAGCATCAGTGTTCACATCCACAAACTGTTTTGTTGATAAACTTGGTGTGGCGAAAGTGCAGTGAAGCCGGGCGGTGGTGGCGCACGCCTTTAATCCCAGCACTCGGGAGGCAGAGCCAGGCGGATCTCTGTGAGTTCGAGGCCAGCCCGGGCTACCAAGTGAGCTCCAGGGAAGGCGCAAAGCTACACAGAGAAACCCTGTCTCGAAAAACAAAAAACAAAAAACAAAACAAAAAAAAAAAAAAAAAAAAAAGTGCAGTGAAGTCAGAGGCTGTGGGTCTGGGAATCAAAACTCCTACTTTTAGTTGTGGTAGAAGACAATTAAATAACTTGCTGGTAACTAAGCTAGTTCATGGAAAATCAAAGCTTCCTGTCCAAATCTGCCAACCTCAAAGTCAAAAACCTAAATCACCAACTTTAATGTAGGGTTTCTCTTTCCTGGTTACTACCTAGATGTCTCCTTTTCTTTATATTTTGTTAGTCAGACTTGGATAGTTGTTTTGATTTTTGCTTCTGGGAGTACTGTTTGGTTTTTGCTTGTTTAATTCTGTTCAAGTAAATAGCTAATAACCATTTTTTGGTTGAGCTAACAATTGACAGAAATGAAGGTCCAGGTCTGTTTACTGCTTTAGCAGCACAGAACAATGGTTCTCAACATGAATCCTTCAAAGAACACAGATTCTCACTCAGGTTGGGGCATGCCTAGCAAGTACTCAGCCTGTGCTGTCCTTGAACCATGAGGAGGAAGGTGGGACCTATTTTCTATTTCAGGATTGAGTAGGCTAAAATTCTAAACAGAATCTATGTATTAATAGCCTTGCCTCCTCATCTCCTAAGGCAGTAGTGGAGTGGAAGTTTTTTGTTTTGTTTTTAATGCTGAAGTTTCTGACTAAAAATGTCCCTTTAATTGCTGGGCACTGTGGAACCCAACTTTAATCCCATCACTCAGGAGGCAGAGGCAGGCAGATCTCTTTGAGTTTCAGGCTAGCCTGGTCTACACAGAAAGTTCCAGGATATCTAGAACTACATAGAAAGACCCTGTCTCAAAAAAAACAAGAATAATTTAAAAAAAGAAGAAAGTCCCTCTGGCTTCTGGAACTACTGACAAGTGAAGGCACTGAGTCACCACGGAAACCCAATATCATTTCTCTGGATTTGATAATTTAGTTTCTACCTTTCCTCCTGGAACCTTTCCAATAATTTTTTAGTGATATATTAATCAACTCCTCAGAGTACTTCACAAGACAAGTAAGCCTTTCCCTTCAGCTTATGAAGAAGACAGACCTTTAATACATAGTTAGAACAAGTTGGGAGTCAACCAGAAGAAATCAATTAGTATAACAAATCCAGAGACCAATCAGAGCAACACATTTGTCTGTATGTCAAATGTGTTGCTCTGATTGGTCAATAAATAAAACACTGATTGGCCAGTAGCCAGGCAGGAAGTATAGGCAGGACTAACAGAGAGGAGAATTGAGAGAACAGGAAGGCGGAGGGAGACACTGCCAGCCACCACCATGACAAGCAGCATGTGAAGATGCTGGTAAGCCATGAGCCATATGGCAAGGTATAGATTTATAGAAATGGATTAATTTAAGATGCTAGAAGCCTGAACCATTAGGCCAAACAGTTTAAATAATATAAACGTCTGTGTGTTTATTTTATAAGTGGGCTGTCAGACTGCCGGGGCTTGGCAGACCCAGAGAGAAAACTCTCCAGCTACAGAGTTTAGTTCCACAGAGTGAATGCAAGATATATCAGCATTTTATTCTGATAATAAGACCCATTCTTTCAAAGTAAATCTCCTCAAATATGCTATTTTATGATGGAAATTTAACATACAGAGCTTTTACCACTTCCCAGCACAGCCCACACCAATCGTATTACCAGAATCAGCATCCTAGGAAGAAATACTTTCTTATAGACAACATATTTAACCCTCATCAAGATTATGAACCAAAAACTTAAAAGTTGTATATAAGATATCTCTATTTATATCAATCCTAATTCAAGGCAGCAAATGTGGGGCGTTTGCCCACCAACCCCACAGCTCCCCAGAGTTTTCTTGAGTGTGAGCAGCAAGAAATATTAGATAGAAGGATTTAGATTGTGGAGATAAACAGATAGAAAATAAAGGATAGCCTCAAGAGGGCCTGGAACATATTCCAACGGGCCCTGACTGTCTCCTAATCATCTTCTCTATATGGACCTGCTGGGTAAAGCCACGAGGAACCTGAAAACGGGCCCCCACAAGCAAAGAACACCAGTGGTTGGCCAAATGTGGTTTTCTTGCTATTTCTGCTACTCTCTATTTCATAAAATGATGCTATTCTCCAACTCACATTTCATATAATAAAAATGCATGTTCTTCACTTTATAGAGAATGTTTCCTCTACATACTCTCCTTTAACAGCACCTAACTATAGCTAACTTTTCCAACACCTTTGAGGGATGATTGTGTGTCTTTAAAAGATTATGAACAGATTCATGTTCCCCACTGTATCTGAGTCACAGTTGTTGTCCTCTTGTACAGAGGAGCATCATGAAAAATATAGTTTATTCATTCCAAAACCACTGTCACAGTTGAGTAAATGTTGCTGGGGCAAATAGCTACAGGGAGTGAAGGCTAAAAAGCTCTGCAGACTAACATCTATAAATTCAAAAAGGATAAAAAATGTGAGCAGTAATGGGAAAAATAAAATTAGGAGAGGCACTATAGAAAATTCCTTTTTATCTGATTCTTTTGGAAAATATCAAAACAGCTAGGATGGAAGCCAGACCTATAACACGCAGTGCTTCTGCAAGTCATTAAGTGAAAAGAAAAATGCCTTCCAGGTGATGGCACACTCTTTTAATTCCAGCACTCTGGAGGCAGAGGCAGTCAAATCTCTAAGTTCAAGGCCAGCCTGGTTTACAGAGCAAGTTCCAGGAAAACTTGCCTTGAAAAACCAAAACCCAAACAAACAAAAACCACACATCAAACATAACAATAAGTGGGAATCTAGTAAAGGAATTCTCAGTGAAGAAAAAAGGCAGGTCCAACAAACATAAGAGGTCCAATTTTGCTAGTACGATTGGGACAATACAAATTTAAATAATTGGTATGCATATTTCATATCAGCTTGATGATAAAGTTGGGTGGTTTGATGGTTGCAGAGAAAGGGGCACATCCTAAATACAAAAGTCTATGTCAATAACATCAATTTTGTGTGTGTGTGTGTGTGTGTGTGTGTGTGTTTCATAAAAAGGATGAGCCCTGATCATATATTGTAGAAAGAGAGAGAAAGAGAGAGAGAGAGAGAGAGAGAGAGAGAGAGAGAGAGAGAAGGAAAGAAGGAAGGAAGGAAGGAAGGAAGGAAGGAAGGAAGGAAGGAAGGAAGGAAGGAAGGAAAGAAGGAAGAGAAAAATGGGATATCATTCCCAAGTCACACATATCCCTTTGTCCTAATAAAATAAACATCTTCTAAAGGTCACTTTGATACCTTCACCTTCTCAGGGTGTCCTGGAATTGTGCCCTATACATCACGCACAGACAAATAAGTAGCTGCTATTTCCCCCTCACTGTAAAATAGCCTTTCAGAAGAAACAACAATGAAGTTAAAAGATTCACATTTCTTTGTTGAGTCTGAGTCAAAAGGAACTAGGACACCTACCAAAAACAGTTCAGAATCCCCCCAGGAGTTACACTTCAGAGAATCATGATCCTTCTACCCACCTTGCTTATTTGGACTCAAGAACTTTAGCATCAAGATCATCTATTTTTCCACTATTAAAAAACAAATCTTTCCTATAAGAATGAGCCAACCTGCCATCTCATTACCTACAGAAACATCCACTTAATGAAGAAAGAATTTGTTTAGAGCACAATGAGAAGAGACAAACCACTGGAGACTGTTTTGCCAATGAAAAGCCCTAAAGCTCTGATCCAGCAAATAGTCCCTGCCAGGAAGTCTTATTTTTAGTTAGGAAATGATTTTATAGAAGCCATGCAAGTTCTCCTTGCTCTGTATTTAATTGAGATTTAAAAAATCTTTGCTCCTGGCAACCTAAGATTGTAAAATAAACTAAATACCCACTTCAGGCTTTAAGAGTTTACCCAAAGTCAGGGTAGTGAAAGGTACAGTGGCCTTTCATTATAGAAAACTTACAACCCCTCCTCTTTCTTCTCATCCACCTGAATTTTAAGTACAGTGCAATTGTATAATGAGCCCGTCACAATAACATACTTGGTTAGGATAAAATGAAATAAAACACATGTTAAAGATTATTTTTTAACTGCATAAGTAAGTCATTAACTCCAAGAGGTCCTGGCTGATCCTGCCTCTACTCCCCTTTTCTAGTATTCCTCAGGCATTTGAGAAAATATTCCATTTATATTGTATTTAAGTTTATAATTATGACAAAAGGAATCTGATGCATAGCAAAGTCCAAGTCCTAGATAGTCCGTGAAGTAAAATGGTGCCTTAGTTCCTTTGTAGTGCTATAACAAAATATCTCAGGCTGCATAATTTGTATTAGACAGAAAAATATACTCCTGTTTCTGGAGGCTAGGAGTCAATGGTTAGGGCCATAATCTTTCAAAGGCCTTCTTGCTACACTATCTTGTGATAGAAAAATAAAGATAGGATATGAGGGAGAAAAAGATTCCACTTATGATATAATATAGCTACTTCCCTGATTATAACATGAATACAGAGATCTCATAGTGTAAGCACTTCTCACAACAGACTCCACAATCCAGTATTGTATTTCTCATACATGTTTTCCATAACCAACACTCAAATACAATGCATGATATTCCTCTTCTACACACATCCACTTCACATATTTAGTCTCTTTCTTGGTAATTTGCTTGTGAATCCACTTATTTATTCAACCCTACCTTTTCAGAACAACTTTCTTATGTAATGCATGATAGACTGCTAGTTATTTCAGCAACCTAGGCTTTTGCACCAGGCACTTAGTTCACTGTGGAATAATATATTCCTCAGCCTTCTTTGCAATTAGGCATAGCCTTGTGCTTAAGTCACTATCAGTGATGGAAACTAAAACGATGCTGCTTCCATGATTAGGCCATAGCACTTCTGCCTTAACATTTTGCCCACGTACTCTACTATTTTCTCTCAACTTTCCATATATCTCTGCTGCCATTCCTTAAGTGGAGACAACTGGTCAGAGAAAGCTGGTAGTTTCTACAATTTATGTAATCAGAATAAATTGGTAGTTTTTCTGCTCCATTATCAAAGAGATATTATTATGAAGTTATATCATTCTGTGGTTCAGACACATGAAATCTTGTTTTGTTTATTTTTTGCTTTTTTCTCTACACTCTTATATTGTATTCATAGAAGCTTTTATTTGTTTTATTTGAAATCCTAGGATACTGCCAATAATGGACCAATCTTCATAGTCTCCTGACTCAGACACCCCTCAGTATCAATCTCTGTATCTTTTGTTTGAAACATCATATCAAAGATTGCCAGATAATTTATGGCCAGCTTTATCATGTTTCAGTCAGTCAACATCAGAATAATGAAATGTATTGGCCGGGCACTATATTAAGCATCATGGAATACATGAGAGAGACAATATTGTTCATTCTTCAGCACATAGAATTATTAATATTTCACAGAAGTTTAGAGTGCATAGTCCTTCTTTGAGAGAGTAAATATTCCAATAAGAAGAGAGGATGTTCAGTATACTGTAGTATGTTCAGTATGAAAGCATAGATGTTACTTAGAGCCTATGAGTGTGCTCTTGTGTAGATGGTAAACATAGGAGAGGCAAAAAAAAAATAGCCTCTAGTATCAGAACAAGATTACCTATAGATTTTAGGATGACAATCCTTTCTGTAAGGAGACACAGACCAGCTGGCACTTGTAAAGTACAGGGGCAGGAAGGTATGCGACTTCTCCCTGGAGCAGTTTTGAGACATCCAGGAAAGGTTAACTGATTTGGTTCTGTTCATGGAAGTCAAATATATAAAGAATTTCATTGAATAAGTCAGAAGGCATGGAGAGAACATGATTGTGGCTAAAGAGATCTGTGTTCCATGTCAATGATCCAGAGGAGGAAGCCTCTGAAACACTGCTAAGAGAGAGGGGAGAGCTTTAACAATGGTTAAGATGTACAGAAAGGGAAGCTTTGACACTGGTTAGGATGAACCAGAACAACAAAGTGGAGTCAGTTATCTCACCCATTATCCCACCTACATCTCATACTCAGCAATTTCAGAGGCAGCTACAAAAAAAGAGAAGCATGCAATAAAAGGATACCCAACCTCACCTGTGACATAGGTTTCTAACCTGAGCCACATCTTTTCTGGGAGAAATTCTATATTTCATTAATGTGTTTGTTTAGGATTTTTACTACTATACAATATGTTGTATTTGCTTTCTGAATTTGGCCCTATTCATGTCTCTAAACAGGGAAAAGGAAAACACATCATTAAATGTGTAAAAGGGCCATGTAGTAGAATGAAATGTTAATCATGAATTTACATATAACTGTGGCAGGCACTGCATGTGGTATTCCTCTGTAGGGGAACTCTCTTTCATGAGAACAAGTAAACTTCCCTTATGAAGTCCTACAAAGACATCTGATTACTTTTGCAATACTGCTTGTTTTCAACTATTTATCAGATTTTTTTTCAGAGAGCACTAGCATCCCAGTAATCTAATATTTTACTGAACAGGTCTTGAAAAGCAACATTGCAGACGTTTAACATGTTGCTGAGTCTCTATACTCCAAAATATACTTTTATTTACTATCTAGAAGAGTTATCCAAATTCTCTCAGCTGTCAGAGCTGATGATAACCCAGTAGTCTTGGCATCTCAGTAGAAATTAGATGCCATTTTCTTTGTGTGACTTTCTTTGGACTTTTCTTCCAAATATTAATACTAATCTGTAGCATGAATCTTAAAAGTTCTTATTAATAAAATCAAACTTGAGCCAGGTATTGGGGTGAACACTGGAAGATCAGAGAGACAGAATAAGCCAAAGCTATCTCACCTCGCCAGATCCTCAGCTGGTCTTGTTTCCTCAGACTGGAGACCTCTGAGTCCTCATCCAGAATGGGTCTCAGCTGAACTGCTGCTAGAAGCCTGAATGCTTAACCAGGCCAAATGCTTCTCCAGGCCAAATGCCTAACCAGGCCAAATGCTTCTAGTTTCTGGTCCTCACGCCTTATATACCCTTCTGCTTTCTACCACCACTCCCTGGGATTAAAGGCTTGCTTTCTGAGATTAAAGGCGTGTGTCACCATGCCTGACCATTTCCAATGTGGCCTTGAACTCACAGAGATCCAGAGGGATTTCTGTCTCTGGAATGCTAGGATTAAAGGTGTATGCTACCACTGCCTAACCTCTGTTTAATATTGTGGCTGTTCTGTCTCTGACCCCAGATAAGTTTATTAAGGTACACAATATTGGCCGGGTGGTGGTGGCGCACGCCTTTAATCCCAGCACTCGGGATGCAGAGGCAGGCAGATCTCTGTGAGTTCGAGGCCAGCCTGAGCTACCAAGTGAGTTCCAGGAAAGGTGCAAAGCTACACAGAGAAACCCTGTCTGGAAAAACCAAAAAAAAAAAAAAAAAAGGTACACAGTATTTTGGGGAACACAATACCACCACACTAATCTACTCTTCTACTAAGACTCACTTAATCCCCAAATTATACTTCCTATATTGGCAAAATTGCTTCATTATTTAAATGTCATTGATAAGTTTGAAATTAAATTTACCAATGCACAAAATGCATTTTATTTCTTTCTCTATCTCTCAGCCTACATAGGCTATGAACCACAAATGGATAAAAATTAATTAAGTCAAAATAATGTTATACCAGGCAGTTACAACCTGTAACTTATTCCAAACACGTGCAAATATATTTTTGCAAAAAAAAATTGGGGGGAATTAATCCAATCTGTCTGGACCATGGCAAGAAAGTAGAGGCTTAGAAAGGGCCTTACATACATTCCCCAGTCTAATAGAACAGATAAGGCACTGAGCAAATGTAGGTTGTATTGAGAACTAAATCAGGTTACATAACTGCCAGGTCACATTAAGAAGAACTTGAGTTGGAGACTCACTTGGGGGAAAAGAGTTCTTCATTTCTGATTTTGCTATTAAGTTTGGAGAGCTACACTGGGCTCAGTTTCCTCATCGTTGAAATATGGTGATGATGATGAGACTTTCTTCACAAAGTAATGATTACTTAAAATGGTGGAGGTAAAAATCTTTGTAAATTATGAATAAGCATCAAGCTTAAACCTGGAGCCCTTGTTATTAGAAGTGACCTATGGTGATATTTTATTTGTGCTGAAATGTGATTTTATTTGTATGTTAATAAAGTTGCCTGGAGATCAGAGCTAAGAGCAAGCCATTTAGCAGAAGTCTGGTGGTGGTGGCACATGCCCTTAATCTGATCATATGGCAGGCAGAATCTCTGTGTGTTCAAGGACACAGCCAAGCCGTGACCCGAACCTTTAATCTCAGTACGAACCATAGAGATCTGGAGGTCTATATAGACAGGCAGTGAAGAGGAAGTCATGTGGTTGGGTTTACAGCCAATGAGAAGGCAGAACAGAAAAGCGATAAAAAGACAGGACACAGGAAGAAGATCTCTCTCTCTCAGGGGAAGGACAGCAGCGCAGCGAATGGTAAGATAAGGTGGTCTTAGCTCTTGGCTACTGCTCAGTCTCTGGGCTTTTAACTCTTTATTTGGCTCTGTGTTTCTTATTTAATAAGACCGTTTAGAATTATATCTACATCTGGCGCCCAACGTTTGTGGTACGAATTTAAGAAAAAGCTACTTGCCTGGGGCCTTGAGGGCCCCAGCTCAGACCTGAGCTACACATTGCCGGTTGTGGTGGCACACTGGTTGGATTTACTGAAGGAGGCACAGGCAGGAGGATCCTGAGTTTGAGGCTGGCCTAGGAATCTTGCTAAGGAGACGCTTCGGCCTGGTCTGAGCCACAAACGGTTTCGGTGGCACCATGGAGGCAGCAGCTGCTGCTCCAAGTTGCTGGCTCCTTCTCACTGTGTTGGTGACTGCAGTGATGCTATTACCTGGGACGAAGGGTTTACTGCTGCTTGTTCAGAGAAGAATTGCCAGGACCATCGTGTCACAAGAAAGCATCGGCAAAGGTCAGTTTAGAAAAGTTTGGCATGACAAATGGTGGGGAGAAATTGCTGTGAAGATTTTCTTTTCTAGGGAAGAATGTTCATGGTTCTGAAAGACAGACATTTATCAGACTGTGATTGCTCCAAACCACAGAGGAGGCAAAAAAAAAAACAAAAAAAAAACCAAAAAACTACAGGAACCATGACCATGCCTAACAGCAACTTTGAAATCTTCAAATGGATGATTCCACATGGACTATGGTAAAGCCATTAAGCTGATTAACACCACAGAAAGATTGACTTTGGACTACAAACTGCTCAGGACAATTTCGAGATGGCTAGCTGAGATGGTCCAGATTCACAGACAACTAGAGCAAGGACTTGAGACAATCCCAGCATTTTCCCATTATGCAGAGACTGGACAACAAATGATACAGCTACCACTCCCAGGACTTGACAATTAACCCAAAAATGTTCTTTTCAGGATTCCCTAAAGATGTCTTTGCCCCCAGAAAGCAGGAAGTAATTTTAAGAAAACGATGCCCACATTCCCAAGAGGTGGGGTGGATGATTTTTGGTTATTCAATGGCTTATGGATAATTGTTATTGTTTATGATGGTTAGTTACAAGTTGTTAATTGTTAATGGTCAAAAAAAAGCTAAACAAAGGAGATTAGATACAGAGTTCTTAGTTAAAAAAAGAAAAAGAAAAAAGAAGATATAGAAAAGGGTAGGTCGCCGGGTGTTGGTGGCGCACGCCTTTAATCCCAGCACTTGGGAGGCAGAGCCAGGCGGATCACTGTGAGTTCGAGGCCAGCCTGGGCTACCAAGTGAGCTCCAGGAAAGGCGCAAAGCTACACAGAGAAACCCTGACACAAAAAAAAAAAGAAAAGGGTAGGTCATTGAATCTACTCTAAAAAGAAAAAAGGGAAGATATAAAAATGACAAAAGGTAGATTATTGAATCTATTATGAAAAGAAAAAAGAGAGAATATGGACATGATAAGATAAAAAAAGTCAATTATTGAATCTACTTTTAAAAAGGAACTACTTGTTTTAAACAGGATAAGTAATGAAGTTTTTTGTCTGAGTTTATCAAATGTTATTGGACTAGACATTGTTAAAATATATAATGAAGTTTTTTTCTGAATCTGTCAAATATTAATGGACTAGACATTGTTAATGTAATTTTTGACTGTATATATTGTATATACTTATTGGATATAGTTTTTCTTGTATTAGTTATAAGCTTTTTAAAATTTTAGTCAAAAAAAAGGGGAAATGTGGTGATATTGTGTTCCCCAAAATATTGTGCACCCTAATAAACTTATCTGGGGTCAGAGAACAGAACAGCCATAATATTAAACATCAAGGTTTGCAGTGGTAGCACACGCCTTTAATCCTAGCTTTCCAGAGGCAGAGATTCATCTGGATCTCTGTGAGTTCAAAGCCACACTGGAAACAGCCAGGCATGATGACTCATGCCTTTAATCCCAGGAAGTGATGGCAGCAAGCAGAAAGGTATTTAAGGCGTGAGGACAAGGAACTAAAGCCTGGTTAAGCTTTTAGGCTTGGAGCAGCAGTTCAGCTGAGATCCATTTGGATGAGGACTCAGAGGCTTTCATTCTGAGGAAACAGGATCAGCTGAGGAATTGGCAAGGCGAGGTGGCTGTGGCTTGTTCTGCTTCTCTGATCTTCCAGCATTCACCCCAATAACTTGCACTGGGTTTGTTTTTATTAGTACGACCTTTTAAGATTTGTGCTACCGAGACCTAAGATAGAAAAATGCCCATAGCAATGACACAGTTCCCTACCCTGCTACTACCTCCTCACATCCTGGTAAAATGCAGATTATCTTTCTCACATCATGTAATGTTGGCACAGAACAGGTTCAAGGTAGATAACAGAACAAACAGGGACATAGCTTTGCGTCCTCAGTAAGAAAGTGCTGACTCCATTAATGACTCCAAACTGCCAAAAATATGCCATGAATAGTCATCATCACACTCCAGTTAATAGTTTCCTTAATATCATGGTAGGTGACTACAATTAGGATGCATCAAATTCAAGGCCTTCGACCACTCAAATTGTTTCAAGATTCTGGAGGAAGGCAAGTCACACTAGGGAGATGGGTGCAAAAGCTCCATATTAATACAAAGGAGACAACTGGAAATAAGCTATAGGAGAGTCCAAGGCCTAATCAGGTTCTTCAGTCAGGTTTGCAAGACCTTCCAGGAGAGCCAGGGACCTCTTTGTCTCCCTAAATAACCTCATGCCAGAATCAGGGTGTTTTAAAATTATATTTTCTTCCTTCCTTCATTTCTTCCCCTATCTTTCTTTCTTTCTTTCTTTCTTTCTTTCTTTCTTTCTTTCTTTCTTTCTTTCTTTCTTTCTTTCTTTCTTTCTTTCATTATTTTTCTTATCTGTCTGTTTGACTGCTTGACTGCCATGGCACACATGTGCAGGTCTTAGAACAACTTTTAGGAGTTAGTTCTCTCCTTCCACCATGTTGATCTCAAGAATAGAATTCAGGTTATCAGGCTTGGTTTCAAGTGTCTTAAGCTGCTGAGTCACCTTGTTGGCCCACAGAAACAGTTTCATACTATGTGAAGAAAGTCCTAAGATTTTGTATGCTCTGAGCTCACCAGAAGATCTCTCTCTTGGAGGATAATAAAACACTAGCATCTGGCCATAGCTCTTGATACAGCTTGTGGATCTTCAGTGGTAGCACTATTGACATTTGGAGCTAGATAATTCTCTGTGGTGGGTGATTTTTCTAAGCATGAGAAGAAGCTCAGAGTTGTCTCTGCCTTCTCTCACCATCCTGCAATTATGACAACAACCAGAAATGTTCCTAGATATTACCAAATATCTCCTGATGGAGAAGGGCTCTCACTGAGAGTCACTGGTATAGCTTAAATCATAGAGAAAATGTAACAGAGATTGCATGCTACTGACTCCTTTTTACCAACTTGCTTCATTTTCTATTAATTGTTAATGGAACAGTTCAGAAAAATAGCTAAATGACACCTATAAGGAACTTTACAATTGAGATGGTTCTACTTCAATCCACTGTAATGATGTCTGTAACCAAAAATGAATTAAAGATTTAAATGCCTTTATTCTGGTCCTTTTTCAAAGTGGGAATTACATTGATCAAAACTGAATAATTTAGGTCTTATCAATCATAACTATAAAGTAAGTCATGTCAGAATTTCCCTTTTTTGTTCCAATTATTTCTTTCATAGCCTTTAACTCTTAGGGCCATTTATTCTGAGTGAATGAGAAAATTTGAGCTTGAAAGAAATTGAATGGAAAATCTACACCAAAAGCAAATCTTATGTCCAGTCATGCTTTAGTATTAAATTTAGTAATAAGAAAACTTTATTTAGCTACATTAATTCAATATAAATATGTACAGGAAAAGAGAGGAAGAAGACACACACACACAGAGAGAGAGAGAGAGAGAGAGAGAGAGAGAGAGAGAGAGAGAGAGAGCGAGCAGGGTTGGAGGATGTAACAATCTATTTAACAAAATAAATTTTAACTTTAAACCAGGGAGGAATACAAATTATCATATACAACCAGTTGTCATGATGACTCATAGGCAAGATACAGTCAGACAGATTTAGTGAAAGATTTCCTTTGCTTGTAAATAAGAAAAGGATTTAAAAGTAATGTAATTTTCATTGTAGGCTTGAATAGTTATCTCAGACTTTATTCTGCTTCAGAACTCAGGTTGGGAAACCAATGGCCATTACCATTTGACTTACCAACCTTCTACTTGAATTCAGACAGAGGGATGAAATGACAGTTACTGTCACCTCATTTCTACAAGGATAATCTGTGAGCAAGTAAACTCATTTGAGATTGTAACCATGGTCCATTCATTTAGATTTCTTTGTAACCTTCTCTAACTATGATACCTCAAGATATCTTTATAGTGGGACTTTAGAATTTAGCAGTAATAAAATATATATATTTTTTCAAATTTTAAGAAAATTATTCCAAACTCCCCATTGATCTCTGATAAGTAAGTGAACACAACACTCACTCAAACTCTACATTTGGATGGAGTACTACTTAGTACTTAGATTTTGGATGGAGTAGTACTTAGATTTTGAAACATGAGTTATTTAAGAGGGTAAAAATTAAAATAATGTTGAGACTGTAGAATATATATTCAAGAAATACTATGAGATGATGAAAAAGCCAACTAAGGAGTACCTAGTACCTGGTCATATTAGTTAGAATGGTTCCAAGTTTCTCTGTAGCTACTGAATTAGATGTCCTAAAGAATTAACACATCTTCTGATACTTCCCACATCTTATGTAGAATTTAATTCTTCAAAAACCTGCCCTTGGGCTGGAGAGATAGATCAGAGATCAAGACATTTCCTGCTCTTGCAGAGGACCTAATTCAGTTCCCTACACCTACACTGCAGCTCATAATCATCTGTAACTCCAGATCCAGAGGATCAGGTGCCCTCTTTTGGCTTCTGTAATCACTGCATGCATGTGGTGCACATATGCTCATGTAGGTAAAACCTTCTTATACATAAAATAAAAATCTTTTAAAAATGCTTATTAAAATTTTTTCCTAAAATATCTGATATGAGCAATTGTTCATAAAGAAATAGTAAATGTGTGCATTACCTAATTTAAAAGTAAGAATATATGTGGATCATGCACTATATGGGCCTATTAGAACATAGTTTGAGTTTAAGTTGTGTGACAAGCAAAGACCAAGTTTATAGATCAAATCTGGATAGTTTGAATTAAACAACAGAATATTAACTGAAAAATCTTCCCAACGCATATTATTTGACTGACCTAGAAAGAAATGCCCAAGTTCTGCTCCACAAGATGAAATCCATACCTTGCATCATTATCTGATCTTGAACCTGTGGCTAAACAGGTTGTAGGCCCTAGAGGATACCCTATCACTATGTTTTTCTGCTAAATGGATGTGATATTAAGCTGTTTTGTAATGACTTATCATTATACTCATAGATCAATTCATCTTTCAACTGTTATCAGAAGCTTCTATTAGTGGTAAATGTTGATTAACACATAGACACACAATTGTCCAAGGTACAGACAAAAAGACTTCAGAATGTTCATCCTTATATCTAAAATATATATTAAACCATTTTTTAACCAAGACTCAGAAATCACTGTGGAAGATAGAGTAGAAATAGTATAAGATCCTAAGGCAGTGGATGGATATAAGGAAACAGTATCTTCTGGACACAGCAGGGTAGCTGCACATATTAACTAATAGAAGTTATGACAGCATATGCAAGACCTGTGCAAGTACAAGCCAGATCAATTCCCAGCATGTGGAAAATAGTTGGGCAAAAAGGCCTAACTCTAGCCAAGGAGTACTGGCAGTTGTGAGCTGCTGAAGTAAAGACAATTTTCTCTAAGAATGTAGTCCCTGGTACTACATGGCAGTCCCTCATATTACAGTGGAAAATCATACATCCAAGAATATTTAGGTAGCATAATTTAGTGTTGATTGGTTAAATATTTTTGTAAGTAGCATGGGTAGACAAATGAGGGCATCTGAAAAGAGGTGGGGATGAATATGATTAAAACATGATGCTGGAAAGTGGTGGCTTAGACCTTTAATCCTAGTACTCAGGAGGCAGAGGCAGGAAGATCTCTATGAGTTCAAGGCCTGCCTGGTCTACAGAGCTGGCTAGTTCCAGAGCACATGTATACACACATACAAAAAGAAAGAAAGAAATATGTGTAATTTAAATGATTGTAAAAATTATTATAAACAGGGGGCTGGAGAGATGGCTCAGGGGTTAAGAGCACTGGTTGCTCTTCCAGAGGTCCTGAGTTCAATTCCCAGCACCCACATGATGGCTCACAACCATCTGTAATGAGATCTGGTGCCTTCTTCTGGTGCACAGGCATACTATATATGTGGTAAATAAATAAATCTTTTAAAAATTATTATAAATAGTAAAAGAATTCCCATTTGCCTTCAATTTTCAAATGAAGTTAGCAAATGTATTTGCATATGGCAATTTACTTTGAAACTGATTGGTATATCAAAAACAGAGGACTCCTTTGCATAATTGGTTTAACCCAAGTAATAAGATAGCTGTAAAACAAAGTATCAGCTGGCTCAAAATTAATGTTATTCTCATGATGGTGTCCAGAGTAAGTAATGGTGGATAGATATAACTTATTTTTCAAAAAAAATGTATATAACACCCCCGAAAGTTTACTACCTCATAGAATAAGTCTTTAGAATAACATTTTCTAAAAATAGAATTTTTATGTGCATATGTGGATCTACATAAGTGTATGCCAAATGAGTGTAGGTGACCACAAAGGCAGGAAGGTCTTTGGATTTCCTGGATGTGGCGTTACTGGGCATTGTGAGCTGTCCTATGTGAGTGCTGAGAACCTGAAATTAAGTCCTCTGTAAGAGCAGCAGTGCTCTTAACCACTGAGCTGCCCCTTCAGTCCCCTGAAAATAGGCTTTTTAATCTTTTGGGAGAGAGAAGGGTATGCTGGGGATTAAACTTGGAGCTTTAGTTATGCCAAGCAAGTACTCCACCACAGATCTACATCTCTAGCCCTCTCTTAGGCCCACAGTCTTAGTGTCATGTGTTTTATCCACCTACTTGTATATAAGTGCATTTCTATTTAATAAAATGCTATGCCCTTAGTTCATCAATACTTCTATTTTGCCTATTGCCTCTACCAAACCACAGGATAAGCAAATGTCTTGTAAGAATTGCAAGGCTATATGTTCTCCAGTGTTTCTGGAAGATCTGCTTTCATTTCAAATTAATGAGTCCTCTTCTGTCTATTCTTTCCCAAAGTTCTTCAAGCTGAGATAACCAGTGTCCTTCCCTGTCACCATTCCTCAGCTAGAAATACCTACATATGATAGAGCAACAGCAACAACTGCCAGTGCTAACAGTGGCTTATCCATTTTTCCTGCCTCTGATGGCTCTTCTTCGTCAACTTGACTACATCTGGAATTAAGTAAAACCTCCAAATGGAGGACAAACCTGCGAGGGAATTTTGCTTAATTTGAAGTAAGGAGATCCACTTTTACTGTGGATCTTGAAGCAGGACGACACACCTCTGCTGGAAGCCTATATGAGGACATGGAAGAAGGAAGATTTTGCTCTCTGCCTGCTTGCCCTCACCTTGCCAGCAAGTCCATTCCTTTACTGGTATTAGAGCCTACTTTTTGGGGATTCCAGTATATACTAAAGACCAAGGTGAGACATCTAGCCTCATAGTTGGAGTGACTACTGTATTCTTGGATTAGATGGACAGCATCCTGGTAATAATTCTAATAAGTCCCCTTTCTAAACATTTAGAAAGATTCATTCTATAATTTCTGTCTCTCTAAAAAACCCTAACTAATACATTGCCCTTTCCGCAGGGGTTAGAAGGCGTGGCAGCCATGAACAATTCTTGCCTTGACTCTTCCTTTCTTTATGTCCATCTCAGCTCAGATACCCTGTCTTAGTTTCCTCTTCACACTGCCCTGGACACAGTCCAGTTAGATATGTATTGACAAGCTCTTTCTTTAGTGGTCATCTCTTACCCTATCCCTACTTCACGAGGACTGTAACCATATGGGAAGAATATAGTAGCAGGTGGCAGCAGATGGAAGATACACCATGTGCCCTGAATAGAGGTCCCTAGAGTGACAGCTGTCTCAATGAATTATTTATTCTGCTTATTTTGTGCTGTGGATAATGCCAGAACATCTACACATGGACTGGTGAATGATGAGCTCTCAAATGCATTATCTGAATGGATGAGCATACAATGATGTGAAACTGTCAGGATCAGCCCAGCAATGGGACATACATCCTTGACATGAAGTTAAGAAAAGACTAAAAATACAGAGCTATGACTGGGAAGTTACTAAGCTGTGATCCATAGATGAATGTTGACAGCTTTTATAACCTTGCGAACTTTACATGTAATTTTACTCACATGTAAGATTTTTAAAGAAAGCCTAATCTAAAACTTAAAGAATAACATCTGCTTATTTTCTACAAAGGACAGCTAATGCACAGTGAGGTAGTCACAAAATGTAAGTATAACCAGCTCATCCTTTATAGAAAAAGACTTTAGTGGCTCCCACCAGCACCAGGCAAGAGCCAAAGTATTATAGACAGAATGGAGTGAAGGATCTGGCATCAGCTAAATTTCTAGTGCCATGTTCACCATGCAGTGACAAGCATGTCTTATACAGCTGGCTGATTTACTCATAGTTCCTAAATGGTTCGTACTTCCCTTTGAGAATATTTCTTTTTTTTATTTTGAAAGTAGTTTATTTCTCAAATACTGATATGAATATATTAGTCTTACAATAAAATATATTTAAAAATATATTGTTTCTTTGTGTGTGTATATAATTGTGTGTGTGTGTGTGTGTGTGTGTGTGTGTGTGTGTGTGTGTGTGT
>CABHPR010146844.1:62671-90828 GCA_902168415.1 Peromyscus melanophrys
TGTGTGTGTGTGTGTGTGTGTGTGTGTGTGTGTGTGTGTGTGTGTGTAAGTGTATGTGTTGGTGTGCATGTGGAGACCAGACATTGATGTTGATGTCAGGTATTTTCTGAATAAACTCTCTATTTTTTGATACAGGAACTCTTACCAAACCTGCAGCTCTCCAATTTGGGAATATTTCTTCTTTACTTCACCTAGATAACTTTAATGCACTGTGTGACCCTCTAATATCTCTTCCCTTGTAAAAATGTCCCTCAATATAGCCTTGCTGGTCAAGTCTCTGTTAGGTGATATTTTATCTTGATAGCTACAGGTGTATATCATCTATATCTTCACTGTTGCTTTGTGTTTGCTCTTTGGATACATAACCTCTGTGCAAGAGCTCTGACCTCCCTGAGCTCATCTAAGAAAATCATACTTTTCTAACTTTACCTTCCTCAGAGCCCAGTTGTGGTTTGAACATGTAATGTCCCCCATAGGCTCATGTGTTTGAACATTAGTCTCTAATTAGTGATATGGTTTCAGAAGGCTGTAGAACACTTATGAGATAGAGTCTCACTGAAGAGACAATAACGGAGAGAACTAAATGCCTTCTATAGTCCTGATATCGATACACTAGTACAGCTAGGATGTCATAGAGCTAGTGAGGACAGGGACAGACATGGACTCCTGCCTCTGGTCCTAATGATCTTCTCTCTCTGTCGTTTCTGTACGACTTCCCTGAAATAACAGCAAAAAGAACTGCTTTCTTCCTTTCTGTTCTCTTTTTTATTTTTTCTTTGTGTCTTTTAAAACATGAGTGTAAATATTAACTCTGTGGACATCACTGGACAGAGGAATTAGTTCTCCCACATTCTGTGGGATTACTCTTTGTTTTCACAAAATCCACGATTTGTAAGCTCGTTAAGAGTCAATATGTGACAGAGCAAGTGAGGTGCCAGAGAGTGAGGCATAGAAGGAAGATAAGGAGGCGGAAGGAGAAAAAGATGAGGATAATTTTATGTAAATTCTCAAGTATAGTTGAAGGCTATTTATCTCAATTATTCATATAGCTTAAATTAAAACTTAAACTCAATTTATCTCAAGTTTAAAAAAGAAAACAAAAACAAAACCAGAAAACCATATTATAAGCACTTTATGTATCTTGGACATCTGACTTTATTTTCTGGGAAATAAAATCAGTTTCTATATCAGAGGAAGACTGAGCAAGCACGCAGATGGAAGTGGCAACCTGGGGGTCCTTGTATCATGTTAAGACACCTGTCATCATCCCCTGAGACTCTGCACTGAGTCTTCAGGATAATTCAAAAGGGAGTATCAGTAGCTGCCATGCTTTGGTTTTTATATACAAACCTTCAGTCACTTCTCTTCTCCAGTTCACTACAATATACTAATAGGGTAAGTGTAAACACAAAGTATTCCCTCTATCACATTGACTTTGGCTCATTGTGGCCCATAATTCTATACTGGAGAGGGAGAAGAAGGAAGACCATAAGTTTGAAGTCTGCCTGGGATACATAGCAAGATCCTGTCTTAAGAAAAAAAAAAGAGGCAGAAAGCAAAATAAATCCTAGTATTGAGAGAAAGATAATGACCTATCTTTTAAGACATTCTGGAAATAGACTGAATTAGGCCTTGGAACCTTTATCCTACATAGAGATCACTCCTTATTAGACATATGGTTCCCTCTGTTTATTTCTTTTTTAGACAGGCATCATTCCACCATATGCTTCAGCAGAGAATTTACTTTCCTAGAGAACACCTCATGAATGAGTGAGAGTCCCCCTCCCAAACTGCTCCCATAGCACTCACTCTGTTGACTGTTCTTTCCTTGTTTCTTCCCACCAAACTCTGAGTTTCCTATTGGCAGACAAAAATCAGATATCCGAGAAATGGATTCAAACTGTTTTATTTAAACACAATTGTGTTATTTCCTTTTGACCAATATCTGGAAAAATGATGCCAGCCCTCCATCAAGAGCTGTGGCAAAATCCATCCTGACTGTCTCACAGTAGGACCCAGCCAAGCACCAAAAACAAAGCAGAGGTTTAGAAGAGACAATCAACCCAGTTTGGGATATGTTTAAGGAGATTTACCTTTAGCTTCTGTACTTTTCAAGAACTAATTCAGCTGGTGGCATTTTGTGGAAGAAAATCTTTGTGGCATTTAAACCAACAGCAATGTGCCCAGTTTTAAAGAAATGGGGAGAAGGTGAGAGTAAATGCAAAGCTACATGAATATAGTATCTTTAAAGGAATATAAATCAGCTGGGAAGCACTATCCAAATAGCAGCTTCCAAGATACTGCTATGTAATTATAACTCATCAGCATGTCTTGCATGTTCCAAAATAACCTGCTATACTTCCCTCGTTTTCTCAGACTAATGAAGGGAAGATGACAGCAGACCTCAAAGATGACAGCAAACTCATTCCTAGCAGAGAGGCCATCAGCTTCGCGTATTCCTAGAATTCACTTTGGCTACTTTCTATCTTCAGTTTTGTAGTGCTCAAGAGACAAAGTGATTTTTCCTACTACATTTCAAATAAAGAAGAGACTGTCACCCTAAAAATAGAGGGCAACTCCTGGATTTCATGGAGATGTAAGTATGTAGGAGTCTTTCACTCACTGCCTCTTTAGTGTGACTCTCCAAAATGATTCAGAGATGAGCCAAGCGATTTCATTAGCTAAGGTGTCAGGAATGTAAAGGTTGAAGACCATTTCAGGTCCCTGGTGATTGGATACACGATCCACCATAGAATAATCAAGCTCATGCATTCATTCAACACCATCTGTGACCAGAGGCCTGGGAAGATTCCAATGAAAAAATAGACATGGCCTTTCTAAAACAGAGGGCAAACTTCAGTATCACATAGTGCAGAAAATCATTTTATCCATGGTGCCTACTAGAAATACTTGCACATTTCCTAATATTGTAAATGTGGAAGATAAGGCTTTTTAATGTCTTTATCCTTTATTGCAGATCTTTAAAATGAAAAGCTTAAGTTAAACACTTGAAAGTTTTTCTGATTATTGACTGCTGGCAGTGGAACAAAAATTTCAAGCCATTGTTTTCTATCCACACTTTCTTGACTCCTTTTTCCAAACTCAGTGTTCCAGCATTTTTTCCAGGGTTAGGATATATATGGTTTACTTTTTGTTTCATGCCCACACTGTCCCTAAGAGGAGATTTATGAAAAAGGATGCCACCATGATTTTTATCAGTGAGGCACTTTCAGATCTGCTATTTTTTGATGGGCAGGTAGTCTTCCTTAAGCTCTTATTGGGAACAATTATTCATGATAGAATTCTATGTATGTATAGTCCAAAACAACTCACTCATTCACGTACCACATGCAATAATGATCCATACAGCCAAGGTGAAGACAAACTTAGTGCTAGTTTCTCATAAGCATAACAAGCCATGGAAATCTCAGTTGCTGAGGAGAAAATATGTTTGTCATTGGTAGTTCAATAAGGCCCTAAACAATTCATTTTTGCTTGTATTTTATTGATGCCTTCATTTCATATCATGTTAGAAATTATTGAATTATTTTTAATGAGAATATTTGACAGATACTCCTTTGGGCTTAAATCAGATAGATGTTTGCTGCTTTGAAGATGGAATGGAGCAGTGGACAGTGAAAAATTATTTGGTATTGTGATTTGATGAACAAAACTAAGATATACTCACAGATCCTATGGGCCTAAAATTTACTTCAATCCCCAAACCTGAAACAACCCACAATAGATATACTATCTATTGTGCACAAAATTTAGAAGATTATTAAATTCTATCACTCTTGTGTAGCATGAATCTTAGAGAGTCTTATTAATAAAATCAAACTTGAGCCAGTTATTGGGGTGAACACTGGAAGGTCAGAGAGACAGAATAAGCCACAGCTACCTCACCTCGCTGGATCCTCAGCTAGTCTTGTTTCCTCAGACTGGAGGCCTCTGAGTCCTCATCCAGAATGGGTCTCAGCTGAACTGCTGCTAGAAGCCTGAAAGCTTAACCAGCCATATGCTTCTCCAGGCCAAAGGCTTCTCCAGGCCAAATGCCTACCAAGGCCAAATGCTTCTAGTTTCTGGTCCTCATGCCTTATATACCTTTCTGCTTTCTACTACCACTCCCTGGGATTAAAGGATGGCTTTCTGGGATTAAAGGCGTGGGTCACCATGCCTGGCCATTTCCAAAGTGGCCTTGAACTCACAGAGATCCAGAGGGATTTCTGTCTCTGGAATGCTAGGATTAAAGGCGTGTGCTACCACTGCCTAACCTCTGTTTAACATTGTGGCTGTCCTGTTCTCTGACCCCAGATAAGTTTATTAGCATACACAATATTTTGGGGAACACAATACCCCCACATTTCCTCTCTTTTTGTCTAAAATTAAAAAAGCTTATAACTAATACAAGAAAAACTATCCAATAAGTATATACAATACATATAGTCAAGATTACATTAACGATGTCTAGTCCATTATATTAACAATGTCCAGTCCAGTAACACTCTTGTTTTCTGTGAACTTTTATTTTAAACACTCTAACAGCTTTTACTTCATCAGTATTGGTAATTTAGTCTCTATGTATTTTCATGAGATGGTGAACAACAGTATTTTTAGTTAATAAATATTTAGTTAATAAATATTGTTAGAGATACAATGTTTCTAGAAAAGGTTTTCAGTACTTAGTTTTAATTGTTTTTGATTCATGCACAATTGCTAAAATTTCTAATCTTCTTTAAAAAATGACCTAAAAAGAAAAATCATAATAAACATTCTTAGCAGTGCAATTTACTCTCTGATACATGTTTCTGCTGAAGATAATAAAAATACCAGAATCAGACAAAAGTTCATTGTGCTCATTGGACAAACAACTTCAGATTCCCTTATTCTCATGGCACTCATCTTAAAATGAGGGGAAAATATAATCTTCTTACCATGATTATGTCAATCATGAAGTATTGGTCGCTGTTAGTAACACAAAGTGGATACTTAAAACACTTTACATATTCACTAAAATTAGCACCTACTATTGACCTTGAATCTATTTCAAGGTAGTGTCCATGTAATTTACAAACACTGACTCTAAATGTTCTTTTTAGCTAATTGAGCTATATGATGAGTAAGCCATCTATGTTCTCTGTGGGAATGCCAGACATTAACAAGACACTTTCGTTAACTGAGTAAATGGAAAGGATGTATAGATTCCTGCAACATCCTTGGCTCTAGTAGAAGATAATACATTTCACGTGGGTAAACTAGGAAGAAAATTCTTGAAAAAAAATCACTAACTAGAGTCTTTAGTGGTTGCATAGGAATTATAGGGACAACAATAGCACTCTGGAGGTACATATGCAGACAAGGTGGAGCACAAGACTCCTGAGTTCCAAATGGCAACAGAGGGAAAGTTTACCCAAACCTGGAATCAGAGAAATCCCCCTGTAGAACTATAAACTGCAGTGAGGATCAATCAGAAAAAAAGAAGACTGTGTCCTCAGCCTCAGTTTTCTCTGTTGATATAATGGTCAAAGTCAAGGTCAGCTTCCAAGGACATGGCACTGGATGGAACAGAACAAAGAGGAGACTGAAGGGGAAAACAGAAGCTGTCTCACATAAGACTGTTGTCATTCGGTGCTGCAAGGGAACGCTAACCAAAGTAACAGTTCAGAATAGTTCTAATTAATCACTATGTCTTCTGAAATCATGAAAAGAAGTTTAATCTATTTTAAAATACAATTTAAAATCTATAAATTAAGTCCTCTTATGAGCCATGACTTGGGTTGCATTGTAAAATGTAAATATTGATTGTGCCCAACACATGCACTGAAGCCGGTGGTGTTCCCAACTCTCTTGAGTTGCTGTGTTTGAGTTTCATGAAACAGCCTGGTAAGTAAGTAGGAATTTTTGTTCCCTAAGACTGTGAAAAATCAAATGACTAAACAGAAGAATCACAGCTGGTGAGTGGAGAAGTCAAAATAAGAAACCAAAGTATTTTTAACACAAATGTATTTATCCCTATGGATTGAAAACATTTTACTTATGAGCTAACTAGAAATGTTAAAAATTGTGTTTTGATCAACAAATATCTTTAAAGTCAGTACAAATACTGATTGCTCTATTTTAAAGCCCATTAATGGAGATCTCTGAAAAATATTTGCTTGCTTCCTATGTTGCCATTTTTTTTAATGAATGAAAATAATTTGAAATAAGATAAAATTGCTTTTATGAAGCTATAAAAATGTCATTAGTAAAACTAAGAATATACAGGGCACTTGGTACAGAAATGAGAAGGCAATGTGGATAATTCATCTCTCTAAACTTGACCAAGATTCAGGATCTCTTAAGATGGCTCAGAATGTGCCTTGCAGGCCTGATGACCTGAGTTTAATCACTGGATTCCACAGTGGAAGAAAGGAATTGGTCCTGAAATTTTTCTTCTGATCTCTACATATGTGCTATGGCATCCACACATGCTCATACACCATAATAACTAAATATTACTTTTTAAATTGTGACTTTTTTTAAGTGACTGGTAAGTTAACAAACCACCTGTGGTGGTTTGAATGAGAATGACCCCATAGGCTCATATATTTGCATATTTAGTTCTCACTATACTAGCTGTCATAGAAGAATTAGGAGGTGTGGCCTTGTTGGAGGAGGTGTGTCACAGGGGGTAGGTTTGGGGGTTTCAAAGGCTCACATCAGGCTTAGTGCCACTTTTTTGCTGCCTGCAAATCAGAATGTAGCTATTTTCTACTGCTGCAACTATGCTCCCTGCTATGATGGAAATGGACTAACCCTCTGAAACTGTAAGCAAGGCCCCAATTAAATACTTCATAAGAGTTGCCTTGGTCATGTTGTCTCTTCACAGCAATAGAACAGTGACTAACCAGTTTGATTTGTGAACCTTTAAATGGGATGAAACAGACAAAGGTTGATTCTTACCTCCCAGAAGAGGGAGACATAAAGGCAGAACGTATAAAAGAACCATCTCCATGGTTTCCCACTGAGATAACAAACAAGACAATGATTAGGGTGGAGTGTAGAGGCCTTCTAGAAAAGGACTTCTCAGTGAAGAGACCTAAAATTCATCCACCCTGCACTTTTGGTTCCTAGCACTCTTCCTCACACCCTGGGGGTGGGGGGTGGGAAAAGCACATTCAAACATTTTAAGACTAGCCTTAGACATGTGGCACCAATGTCCAGTGCCCAAAATAGTACAGAAACACTTGATAAATTCTATTAGAAAATCATGAGTCTTAAATCTATACTGATTTAAGGACATGTGGAATATGCTGACTATTCTCTAATATATATATGTATATGTGTGCACACACACATATATATGTATTATATATGTGCATTTGATATATATAAACATATCTATAATATAAAAATCAAATGTTAAGTCAAATAATGTGCAATAAATCAAGGTAGAACACTAGTGCTGAGTCATCATAAATGAAAAAATAGATTAAAAAGGCATGAGAATTATAATCCCAGAAGAATGCAAATATTACAATCCTAAATACTATAAAAATAATCAGGGCAAAACATGACATAGTTTCAAGGAAGTCGGAAATTGTAATAAGGGTTATTGGGTTTATTATCTAAAAATATTAAGAAAACTATTTTTAAAAGCTGATTATTTCAGATGACATTATTTTGTGTCTCAATAAGTACAAAACAACACACTCAATTTAGGCAAAAACAGATTAAAAGGAAATGAAAATATCTTGAACTACTCTGTCCATCTATGTGTAGTTGAAGTTTACCTGTGTCCTGCCTGGTCCGCAGCTGCTCAGACCCAAGTAAGAACACAGAGGTTTATATTAATTAAAACTGCTCGGCCATTAGCTCAGGCTTCCTACTGACTAGCTCTTACACTTAAACTCAGCCTATTTTTGTTAATCTGTATGTCACCACATGTTCTGTGGCTTTACCTGTGTACCACTACCTGCTGCTCCCTGGACGGCGGGCTGGTGTCTCCTGACTCAGCCTTCCTCTTCCTAGAATTCTCCTTGTCTGCTTATCCTGCCTATACTTCCTGCCTGGCTACTGGTCAATCAGCATTTTATTAAACCAGTGTACAAAAGCACTACCCCACATCATCTATGACATTAGAATATTAGTAAACATATTTCTGAAGTCATAATAATGTGTATGTTGTAAAATCAACTGTTGTAATAGTGAAGAATTGAATGCCATCCTGTAGGGTGATACACCAGTGTCACAGAAGTGTGAATGCTCTGAAAATGGGCCCCAGCTCTGCCTTCTGTATATTATTCCCATGTGTTGTGGGAATTTACAAGCTCATTCTTTGTGAGCTGTGGAAATAATTTACAGTAACTCATTCAAAGGGATAATATGCAGCTGTGAAAATGATAAGGAAGACCCAAAATTGCCTAAAATGAAAAGTCCTGCATGATATTTTATTAAATAGAAACACAGTAAAATTCTAGTCTATAATATCATTGCATAAAAACAAAATATTCATGTCGTTTAAAAAACACAGTATTAAAAATACATACATATAAATCTCTATATTCTACTATATACACATGTACACAATTAAGTCAGAGAGGTCAATAAAGATTTAATGAATAAAATGTAAAATGATCAAAAAGTAGAATTTTATGTCTCATTTTTAACCTGCTTGTTAGGTCTTACTTTTTGTAGTATGTTCATTTTATAATTTACATCACTTAAATTGAAAATAAGCAAAGCCATGTCATCTGGAAACTTACAAACATGAACCTTTAATTTGTATTCTGAAATATATAGGAAAACACATGCTACATTATTCAAATAGATACAAATTAAGGAAAATATTTGCATCAGAAGTGTGACTCATCTCATGCTAAGCTTAATGAAAATTTCTCCATGGCAACCCATTTCATCTTCTGTCTCAGGAAGATGGTGCTACAGGTCATTGAGAAGAGAAATCCCATTTGTACTGGTAGGGTAAGTGTTTGATTTTTGAAATGTGTCACCTAATTATTAGCAATCTGGGGCACTCAAACCTTCTTATTTTGTGTTCAAACAGTATTTAAATGAGAAAAACATAATTTAAGACTAATATTATGTCAATACAGGAAAATATAGCTAGGTACAAGCTGTAAGAGATTTGTTAGGTACCAATGTGCATAAAAATGAAAGGCAACATATTAAAAAATGCTAGGAGGTGACCAACTGGACATATTTGGATGCAACAGGGAAAATGTCCATAAATATCTCAGAAACTGCATGATCAGCACTAGTCTACAACTTGTAAAGCAAAGGCCTTTTTGTTAGCTTCAACAGCATCTCTAAGCATGGACAACATGAAAGGTTATCCTGAGAAGACCAGAAAATGCAAATATACTTTGTGAATTTGGTGGATTACTATAAAAAACAATGGAATCAACATTTTCCATTTCTTATGAAGACAATATTTAGGAAAAATGAGCTTATACTATAAACCAGGGGGAAAGATAATGAATTTCTTCAGCAAATCAAGTTTATCAATCTGACAGTGTTCAAAACATGGATAGAATCCATCCATTTAGCTTGTACATATTTGTGGTGTTGCCTGTAGCATGACCAGGGCTCTGTAGATGACTGAGCATGAGTCTAAAAGCAGGAATCAGGTCTCTCATAACTGATAACCTATACCTCTGGGCTATATACTAGACTACATACCTCCCACTTTAAAGCAGTGTGGAAAAATTTATCATTTCAATTTTAAGAGAGTGTCTTAGTATGCAGCTTACACTAGTCTTAGATTTATTATCCCCTTGCATACCTGGCTAAGTAAGATTTTAAAACCTAGAATAAATGTACATTTATTTAACACAGTAGTACATGTTAAGGAGATTTTTACAAATAGAGCTGTGTAAGTTGCCACTGTCGACACTGTATTTTAGGAACACTCATGACACAAACAAAAACAAATTAAGTAAGAGATCCTTCCCAGTTACAAAATAGAGACCTTCTTTCCCTTCCACAGGAAGAAATATTCAGAACCTTGCAGAATTGCATCATTTGACCAAAATGTACCAACACTGGACATATGGCATGGTTCAAGCCATGCTGAGTGACTTTTGGACAGGGTCACTGACAAATATCCACAACCTAGTTAATTATAGCCAGCTACTGATCCGTCAGCTAATGGTGTTTATAGGAAATAGAAATTGCAAGAATAAAAAATAGCAGCATGGGAGAGAATTAATCTACAACATGTAATTTCCTTCCCTGTGCACAGCCTCTCTGAGAGGAAACCTGAAGACTCACCACCTGTTCAGAGGTTTTGTTTCTGGTTGACTTAGTATGATCCACAGCCAGAATGACAGTGGCATTTGTGTGTGTTACATGGTTAAAAAAAAATTAGAACTGGGCTAAAGCAGTTAAATGTTGTGATCTTAGGAATGCAGTGGTAAAGTAGTTATATTCTCTGACTGAGTTGTCGTTGTTATTGTTTGCTTTGTTTTTCGAGACAGGGTTTCTCTGTGTAGTTTTTTTTTTTTGGTGCCTGTCCTGGATCTCACTCTGTAGACCAGGCTGGCCTCGAACTCACAGAGATCTGCCTGGCTCTGCCTCCCGAGTGCTGGGATGAAAGGTGTGCGCCACCGCCACCCAGCCTCTAACTTAGTTTTAGCAACAGACATTTTGTGTGTACTAACTCAGAACACTTAAAATTTAATAAGCAGAAAATAATGTTCTTTCTCATGCTGCTTCATAACCAATTCTGCTTTCCATAGTAAATGTTTTTCTCCTCTTTAAAGTCTTCAAATCTTAAAAAAAAAAGTCCATTTTAACGTCTTTTTTATCTAAGTGTTCCTTTCTTTGTTTTTTCTCTATTTTTTAGTTTAATCATTTATTCATGACTATTCTAGTTACTAACAAATTGATCTCCTCCCTAGACATCTTGACTTGAATCCAAATCCAGTGAAAGGCCCCTCTATCTATGTGACCTTCTGTGACAGTCCTCATTCATGGACTTCATTAAAAATGGTTAAAAACAACAACAAAACAACAACAACAACAACAAAAACACTGTGAGATTTTCAAGGGCTGTGCTGTAGAAACCTTACAAATAAAAAAGCATCAGGTTCATCTTAATCTAGATAGGTCATGGGTCCAAGGGAAAACCTACTGTTATTATTCTGCTAAAGGAGCATAGCAATGAATTGACTTGTAGAGACATAATACTACACCTAAAGATCAGTGTGTTGCTCAGCTCTCATCAGAGAAACTTCCTACAGTAGACAGCAACGAACACAGAAAGCCACAACTGAACAACATGCAGAGAATATGGGACTTTTGACCAATCAGCCTTAAGTGAAATGCCTTTATTAATCCCTTCACCTCAAGGTTCATGAATTTTCAATTTTTGAGGAATGCTTCTAGCAAGATTGGGTGGATTATTAAGTAAAAGACTAAAATGACAATTTAACAGTGCTACTTGGAAGTTTCCACTAACACTTAATGATTTGTATAACTGATCCTTGTAGTTGGAAGTTTAAAGAGAGAGCCCACCACCTACCAGGAGGAAAAAAACAACAACTCAGCTACAGATCCTTTCATATGACTGCAGCTTATTAAGAGGCAATGCTTGTCTGACCAAGGGTGTACACACACACACACACACACACACACACACACACACACAGGCTGCTTGGTGCTTCATGGAAGAAATGTTAAGGCCACTGATATTTTGCCTACATATTGGCTATGCCTCACACGGCATGCTCTGTCTTTGATTCTTAGTCACGAACTTGAAAAATTATACCTATTTATCTTGAGCCCAATGCAGAGCTTTTGTTTTGCTCATAAGTATTTAATAGATTATTCAAACAACAATACCACTCAACTTACAAATATTCACAAAATCCACAATAATTAAAAGTATATCATTTTACTTGAAGATATTAAGATTACATATTGCCTATTCTAAAATCCCTCTACAAATTTAAAACATTTTCTCCTTAGTATATTAAATTATACTTGGAATTAACTGATTTCTTTCTTAGTTTGACATGTGGGCAATACTTCCAATATTAACCTGCACAAAGTCATCACTCACCTGTTCTTTGAGACAGTAGCTCTCTTTTTAAACTCTGAAATTTCAGAATCTGTCTTCAGTATATTTTAAATATGCAAAAATACCAATAAAAACTTAAACCATCATGTCTGCAGTAGGTGGTATTTATTTTTACAACCTTTGAAATTTTTCATTTAAACCTATAGGGGTTCTTCTATGAAATTTCACATTAAAATGAATTTCATTATAATGAGCTAGTTATTCAAACACATGAATTTCATTGGAAAATAACTTGCCCCCAAACCCAATACATTTCAAGTCCTTGAGGACTAGAGAGCGTGAGAAATGGCTCAGCAGTTAGGAGTAATTGCTGCTTTTGCAGAGAACTGGAGTTAGGTTCCCAGCAACCAATTCCAGTTGTTCATAATTGCCTATAACTCCAGCTTTAGGAGTTCCAATGCCCTCTTCTGGATTCCACAGGTAGCTGCACTCACACATGCATATACCCACATGCACACATATATGCATGCTTATTAAAATATAATACATTTAAAAAAGAATTTGTACCTCAGACTTGTATTTCTGATGAACTTGCAGACTTCAGAGCATCAATGATTCTTAAATCTTGTTCTATATCTTCATGAGTCTACAGGATTCTAAATCCTCAAAACATCCTTTTCCAGTTTTTATGTCTACTCAGCCCAATAAACTACTCTGGTTTCAATCTAATTATTTCCAAAATCTTTCCAAGAGTAGCATACAGGAGAATTACTTGGAAATAGAGAAACAAAGCAGAATGAGAATGTTGCTTATTTGTAATAATCCTAAATTCAATCTATTAACAATAGACAGGGAAAATATAACAAAGAACTTTTGCTGTATATCTTAAGCTACTATCTTTCTACTATGCATAGATTAAAGTGGCATATGCTTTTGAATTGCTAAAGGAGAGAAAATGACTACCAACTTCGGAATTTGACCCCACTGCATGTTCTTAAACTGTTCTGTCTGATGTTTTCATCATTAATAAGGAGACAAAAAATTCTTTAGAGAATGGTCACTAAAATAAGTGAACAGCATTGCAGAGTTGTGGTCTGTCTTAACTACTTAATTACTGACTACTATTAACTGGGGCATTCTAGAAATTTCTGTCTGCCTAGTTTAAAGGCTAATGTACTTGCCATTAGTTCATCATTGCTGAAACCAAAAGCACTTTAACAAGTGTCTCCAGGAATCTTATCCAAGGTACTGACACCTTATAGCTTATTGCATTTGATGAAGGCCATCAGACAAAAACTTTGTAGCTCTGAAAAACATTGTTTATTCACTGTCAGTTCAAAGAATTCTTTTTCCTTTTAAGAAGAGTTTTGAAGCATTTGGTGTATTATTCAAGTGGCCTAAAAACCACATAACTGTCATAGCATAGAACAATCTTCCTTTTGAAACACTGCAGAGATGTGTATATTTTACACATCTTAAGATTTTGTTTTGTTTGTCTTTGGGAAAAAATTAATATAAGCAATATCTTATATAAGCAGGCAGAAGCACGTAAATGATGTGTTCTGTTACTAACATGACATTTTAAATTTGACAGTAAATGATGCAAAAAAATTAAAGATTGCAAGTTCTTAGTATCATCATAAATAATAGAAGAAAAAGATTGTGACTAATTTAGTAGAGTTTTGATGGACATCTGTGTTGACTGCCAATATGAAGATGATTGAAATAAAGAAATAACTGCTATTAAGCCAAGCTACAAGCATTACCACCTAAAAATGATACATAGCTTAATATTATTTCTTCCATTTTTATTTCTATTATTTTATCTGTTCAAATATGTTATGCATTTATTTTGCCAACTGCTACAACCCCAGAGTACAGCAAATTTACCTACTTTACTTTTAAATGGAAATAGACATTGAAAAGATGTTGACTGATAAAAATCTAATTTGTAATGATTGACAAGAAAACCTATTTTAAGCCGGGCGGTGGTGGCACACGCCTTTATTCCCAGCACTCGGGAGGCAGATGCAGGCAGATCTCTGTGAGTTCAAGGCCCTCCTGGGCCACAGATTGAGATCCAGGAAAGGCACAAAGCTACACAGAGAAACCCTTTCTCAAAAAACCAAAGAAAAGAAAAAGGAAAAAAAAGAAAACCTATTTTAAAAATCACCATTGACTTTACATTTCATTTAAAATAATGAAATGGGCCTTAAGTCCAATTAGAGAGCTGTTGGTTACTGCCAAGGTATGCATGATACTATGGCAACCTTAGGGTTGTTGTGCCATGCAGGTCATTGATGTGGTTCATAGGCGTCAAAACTGAATAGAACTATTGATAGCCTCCCTGCTTTGAAAGCTTATATGGTGCCTTCTGGTACCATGAAAACTCATCCTCAAGGAGGAGAAATTCAGGTCAGTTTCAGCTTAGAGGCATCTAGGCCCCGTTTTCAAAGTACATAGTGTCTTCAGCAACAGGTACTTGTCTTCAACTTCTGGGGAGCAACAAAGGGCAATAGTAATAGCTTGCAATGTTTTGTGAGTATCTTGAACAACCCTGGCTAACATCTAAAAAAAATGCTTCTCATGTCTAATACTGAGTTTTTCTTAGGTGGTCTTTGACTTTTGGAGGAAGCATTGTCAACTTAAATGGAAAATTTTCATTTAAACTATATATGTATATTTATACACAGACTTACATGTATTATGTGTATACATATATGTATGTAGCAAAAATTGATAAAAAAAAAAGAGGTCATATATTTGAAAGAGAGAAAAGAGAGGCATGTGGAAGGATATGAAGGGAGGAAAGGGCGTGGGAATTACATAATTACAATCTCAAATAAAATAAAATAAAATAAAATAAAATAAACAATTCTCTTGTATTTAAGTTTATACATTTCTCATCAGTTATCAAGTTTTACCCAAAAAGAAAGTTATTCTGGACTTAGAAAAACAGCATCTTGTTGTCTTAAAGGAAAAAAATGTACTACAATCAAATTTCAGCATCAAATCCTTGTCTCTCCTCCAGGAATGCCCCATGGACACAGAAGTCTCTGAATTTTTCAGAATAGCTGTGTGGTCTCATGTGAGCCACTGGGGTTAATGACAAAGTTCTTTATGGGAGGCGGGTCTTGTAGATTTACCTCAGGTTCCACTCTGCCACCTTCATTGATCCTGAAGAAAACCAGCAATGGGAAGAGAAGGCCAGAAGAGGGAGGACTTGTCTCAATTCAGGCATTTACTGTATCTCACTACCGAAAATGGGAAGAGGTCTGAATTCTGTACTGTTTTTCCACTAAGCTTACAAGTAGTTCACTCCCTCTGTCCATGTTGACCTTACAAGAAGTGCTGCATGCCTAAGTTTTCAGTCGATTTATGAGTCTTATCTAACTGAATGCATGAATTTATTCAGTTTACATCCTTAAATCCCTGTGCCATTTGTTATTGACTCTCTGTAACTGCAAATTGTGTACATCTGGAATAAACTATTTTCTCAGAGTGATTAGACACAAACCAAACGTAAGCCTTCAATGGAATGCTTCTCTTGGGCTGGGGTGGAGGGTGCTTTGGATAGTCCATTAGGAAATGCAGCCCAGGCAAAAGCCTCTCGATCAACTGAAATAACTCTATAACCAGGCTTTGCAGTTCAAGTATAACAAAATGACATAACATACACTTGTTATTTCTCACTGCCACCAAAAGTCTAAAGACATTCCACCTGAGTCATAGGCTAAGGGTTCTAGAGAATACCTGTATTCTCAGATGACAAACAAAGAGATCCAGAGAGATGAAATGAATTGTGCAAAATTAAGTGGCAGCCCTCTTCTAAGGCTCAGGATTATCCATTATTTGATAGGCAAAGGCAAGCTAAGACATTTACAAAGGCAGCTTCTCTTATAAAAGAGAATGACACAGTTATAGGTAGTAACATCAGCCACTGCCATCCCCACAGTCACTGTAGTGAGCTAATGCATTCAATCAGCTGATTGGGTACATTAAACTGGAGATACCAAATACAGGTTAAATGTATATCATTCCTTCAGAAAGTCAACTAACTATAAAACTTAGGGTTTTAGACACATAAGCAACAAAGTAAACCTCAGGATAAAATATATAGTAAGAAAAAAAACACTTACCAAATTGTGTATTGCTCTTAAGTTTTTAAATGATAAAAGCTAATAGCAACTGTGAAGGAGGAAATTAGAATCCACCTAATAAAAGAAGATTGAATACTATCTGCTTAATGCAAGGATGAAATCTGAAGCCCTTTGTTTCACAATGGTTTTGCACAAAGCAGACATGATGCAAATAAAGAATATTTATTATTCCATGATATATATTAATGAAGTCAATATCATTTGTTTTATTTCAATGATTTTTATGATTGCAAATGGACTAAAACTAAGTGAAAGAAGATAGAATATTAAATTTAAATTCTGTATAATATTTAAGTATGCAAATTCCAACAAAATATTATGATTGACATCCAGTAGTATTTGTTCTTGGTCCTGTATATATGCATGGGTGGGTAGGTGGGTGGGTGGGTGGATGGATGGATGGATGGATGGATGGATGGATGGATGGATGGATAGATGAACAGCAAGTAGATAGACAGATGATGTCTTTAGCTAGGTTAATGAAATGTTTTCATCCTTGCCATGTGCTATATTTAGATGGGGACATACTGGGTAAAGCATCATGTTTGGGAGATGCTACCAAGTATGAGTCCATCTATTTAATTACTCATCTGTTGTCAGAAATTTATACCAATTTCCTTTTTGGCTGCTAAAATAACACTACAATTAGGCAAAAGAATTTTCAATTTTTTTTTGCTGCATCAGTTCAGTTGCCATCCTTTTTGTCTAAAGGTTCCAATGTTGAGTTTCCATTTGATATTTATTGTGCTATTGTACCCCATCCATCCATAATAATACAGTCAATTTTATATACTATATACTTATATAATAATTATTATTCTAAGAATTTTTCATATTACATATTTCATTTTTCACAATAATTTCATGGTATAGAGCTACTGTTGTCCTTTATCATCTTCAAAATGAAGAGAAAACTAAACCCACTGCAATGTTCCTAGGGTGACTAGATCAGGGCATCGAAATCTGACTGTCTGGGCCCTGATCTGAATCACTGAAGCATTATCATTTCTCCAAGTACATGTTACCACATTTATTAAGTATGCTATTTAAATAGAAGCCTCATCTTCTAAACTGCATGTAAGAATGGGAATATTGATACAGTTGGATAACAAACAGGAAAATGTCCCACAGAGGAAAGTCATCATCCTTACTCAACTGTCACTGAAGCAGCTTCACTCTCTCTTTTTCCAGTAGACATCTGTCTTACTCCTCTTAAGGAACTGCAAAGAGTTCTGCTCATATTTTTCAAGGAAATAGTACATCACACAGTCAGATATTCAAGAAAGGGATAATGGAGAATTGTAATGTGCTGGTATCAGCGTGAACGCAACTGTTATCCATTGCAGATGTGACCCCAGAATAATGCATGCCCACTTTTCTCACTGCTACAGCCATAATCTGAAAATCAGAATATTGATCTATCTTTCAGCATTATATGCTAGATAAAGTCAAACACCACACACAAAAAAAGTAACTTTAATGGTCCCCAGTGGGTGCAAAATGGTAATTTTTTGCCTCAGTTTTGCTCTCTCAAACAAGCAGATAAGTAAAAGTAAGATTAAATGCCTTTTAAACAAATATAGTCTAAAAGTCTGAGACTTTAAAATTATTAACATTTTTGTGCAGGAAATGGTCCCTTGGGAATTCCATGAGATTAGTGTGTAGGCCCCATGACTGCTATCAGCATTCCCTCTCCTGGTGAATGCCTACATGTCTTTGGGTCATGATGCTGCTGAGGAGCAGGCTTGGCACTTTAAATCGTGTGATTTAATATGTCAGAAGACTGCTGTGTGTTCATGGTAAATGGTAACTACAAGCATAGGTAAGTATAACATATATGTAGGCCTGAATATATTAGGTAATCACTTTATTCCCTTTCTTCATTCCATTCAAATAATAGTCCCAACTTGACCACATGCAGCAGGAAAAGTGGGCAATTATTTCTGCAGAAATGTCAATCACTGAAAAATAAATAACATTTATCTTTAAAGGCAGGTTAGAGAAAATGCCACTTTCACAGCTGGTACCAGAGTTTCCCTGAGGAGGGAAAATTGTCTTTGTTTAAGAAAATACCTGTGTAGACTGTTTTAACAAAAGGAGTATGACTCAAGGGGATATGTCCTGTGAAAACTAGAAAACCCAGAGAGAGCCTGGCTGCCTATGAGGTACACATTCATGAAGCCCAGAGACTTACAGCAGGCTCCAAGAGAGGAGAAAGATGATTGAGTAGACAGTGTAGTGGCTACACATAGTAGCTCCATCAGGCAGACAAGGAAGAAAATAAAACAAACAAAAATTAACCATCTAGTTGGCAACAACATAAGGACATGAACTGGATGAGCATATCTGTAACTTTTACAAGGTTAGGTGCTCAGCCTGATCCGCATCAGCTGAGTTTTAGAGGGAACCTGAAATGAACATGTTGAGTCTGAGGCAAGGAGGCCCTTCTCTAGTTCTCAGAGTCAGATCTCAACAAGTGCCAACAGCTTATTACAATTTAGCAATTTAATTTATATTACATTTGTGTTTTTTAGGCCCTATCCTTTGTGATTTCTGTTTATTCTACACATAGTTTACGCTTATGCTATCTTTGTCTAGTATTTTTCATTTCTCCCCACTCTAAATCCCTATTTCACAAATTGTGCTATCACACTCACCTGGGCATGTGACCAAATATCAAAGAACTCATGTTTCCAAACAGTGGTCACAGGGGTCAACCTATTTAAAATTTATCCTACCTCCACTAGGTACCACCAAAAGTATGTTTGTTCAGAGAATAAAGTACCTCCTTCTGGGTGGAGAATGGCTAAAGCCCCACCTGTATGTAAGTTCAGGAGATTCCATGAAGGTCATTCTTACCCCTTCTCCTATCTTGTTACAGTGTATCACATAAGCAACCTAACCCACTTTTGTTTCAAAATTACTTAACATATCTTAGTGTCACAATTAACTGGGTACATGTAATGAATTCATGTTCCCATCTAAAGATATGTACCTTAACTTTCAGGATACTTGTACTTCATACTCCTATATTATTTGGATTTCCTAGACCACATCCCTCAGGTTCATGCCCAACCCTCAACATTGATCTCAAACTCAGACCACAGGAGTTTCCTAAAACTGTACTTTCTGAATAGACTGTTCTCAAAATGCATGTTATCAAATCAAGTGCAGAAGTACTTCATTTATAAAGCAATGTTTATATTCAAATACTAGAAACTCTGCAAACTTCCTCTCGAAATAAAAGTTCTGAGAAGCCCTGAAATTAAAACAAAACAATATGAAATTACCTGGTTTTGATTATTTTGAATTGTCAAATATTCTTATTCACAGATCCCTTTTATTAAGTTGTGTATTTTAATAGATATAAAGGGTGAAATTAGAGGTTGTATACATTAAGTAACAGAATGCCGTTTGCTTTCTCTGAGCACATGTAAACCATGGAAGGCTAGAGCATGATTTCCTCATGAGGACGAGGCACCTTCTATTTTGTGACTCTAAGGTCTTCAAGATAAATTGTATTCATGGTCTAAATATGACTGCCTTAGTTCCTGCCATCACACTCACATTTCATTTAATGGGAACAGAATAGTCTACCTTCTGTTTGAAGCAAATGCACTGTACATTGTTCACACTGTTTGCAGGCATATCCTATTGTCCATGACTTGGTTATACAGCCATGATTAGCTCCAACAGACATCGGAAAACGCAAATATTGTGCTCAGTTTAAATCCTCTACTAATATAAAATAAGTAAATGGGAAATGAGAAGAATTTCTTACCTCTCTCTAATAGCCAAATACCCGTTTGAGCCTCATAAATGGGAATACAACTATGAAGGATACACATTAAGTGAGCTAGAAGGAAATATCTTCACCATCCTTATTAAGCTTCTCCCAAGGCTCACATTAAAAAAGCAAAGCCTTGCTAAGGCTTGCCTATTTCCTCTGTTTCTGCGTCTTTCAGAGAAGCATGGATTCCAATCATCTAAGCATTTTTAAAATTTTATTTTAAAATATAGATTTCCAAGGACTGACATCAAACAATTTCTCTGACCCCAGTGTGTTCTCCAAACCAATTCAACCACCCTGCATTGAGAAAATGCAACTATAATTTCTTTTCACTAATATGTATCCTCAGAAGAAAGATCTCAATGATATTCAATTATTTATTTAATTCCTTAGAATTAAACTCAGGTCTGCTGTTTACCAGCAGTATAACATTATCTAATCTTTTTGTATCTCAATTTCCACATATCTTTCCCTCTGTTAAATACAAATAACAGGTGTCCCTTGCAGTAGTGTTGTGGGGTTTACACAGAAGAATGCAATGCCAGCATGCAGTATGTGGACATTCACAGCTGGCCCTTATTTTTATCTGCAAGAAGGTAGCATTACACTAGCTGATCTTTACCATCCACATGTTTGATGAAAATGTAGTAAAGGGTGAGTGTTCTGGACACATAACTGCCACTGGACTGTTAAGAAGTATTATTATAAGTGGGTTCTAGGACAATTTTATACACTTACTGTCTCTAAAGGCCAAGAAAATGGTGTTGTTCGAATCTTAAATGGTCTTATAATAAAAAACCCAGTACCAAATATTGGGGTAAAAGCTGAAAGATCAGAGAAGCAGAGCAAGCCACAGTGAACATCACCTCACCAACTCTTCAGTCAATCCTGTTTCCACGAATCCTCAGACTGAAATCCTCTGAGTCCTCACCTGAAAGGCTTTAGCCAAAAAGAGCCTTTAGTTTCTGTCTCCTCGTGCCTTATATACCTTTCTTTGCCCTGTCATATTATTTCCTGGGATTAAAGGTATGTGTGCTTCCCAAACAAAGGCATGAGATCTCAAGTGCTGGGATTAAAGGTGTATGCCACCACTGTCTGACCTCTATGTCTAATTTAGTAGCTGGCCCTGTCCTCTGATCCTCAGGCAAGCTTTATTAGGGTACACAATATATCACCACATTTCCCTGTTTTGTCTAAAATAATAAAAGAAGGTTATAATTAATATAAGAAAAACTATATACAATAAGTACAATAAGTATATACAATATATACAGTCAAGAATTACATTAACAATGTCCAGTCCATTAACATTTGACAGATTTAGAGATTCCATTATTTATCCTGTTTTGATGAGTCCAAAATGCTGTACCTAATTCATTTTCTATCCTAACTTGTATTATCAACCTAAGACTTTTGATGTCTTTCAAACTTTTCTGAGTTTGATAACAAGGAAAACTATATAACTATAACTATCTAGTCTTCAACTCCCTCAGAGACCAAAGAAAGAAATAATATTACCTAAGTAGTAGTATTATTACTTAGGTAATATTATTTATTACCCAAGGTTCCTCTGCAACACTGGGGCATCCATCTTTGGTCTACAGGCCTAGCATATCTGACAGATTCATCTGTGAAGCAGGATTTTCTAAAGGGCCTTCCTACCTTATCTTAGCAAGGTTCGGCAAACCTTTCTTTTGTGTCCTGCTTGCCCATTTGGACAGCATACTGTCAGCAGTTTAGTCAAGGGAACTTTCTTGCCCAATGGCTAACTTTTGCCACAAAGAAAGTAAACTCCACATGGAGTTTCTTCAATACCCATCATCTTCTCCAAGGTAGGTTGCTGCTGCCAGGAGCAGACATGACTCATTGTCATTTAAAAAAAAAACTATGTTATTAAAACATCTTAAATGTCATATTCTGTAGATCTCTGAAGTGTTTGAAGATGACCTATATATCTAAGATATATCTCTGTTTGACCTTGAAAACATACCTAATATGACTACAAGTTCAATTGCAATGACTAACTACTGACCTGCATTCTCTATTATCCTAAATAGTTGGTAATAACTTTCAAGGACTAAAAAATTGCATTACATTGTTAAATGAGCTGTATAGGTATAATACCTTAAATAAGAGTAGGAATGTAAGTACACTGTGTTCTAACAAAAATAATCTCAAATTTGTATCAATATACAAAATTTATATACTATATACAAAAATCTAATCCAGTGTAAAATATTTTTTGGAAATGTGGCCATAGTTTTCTAGTCTACTTCCTGCTGATTGGGGATGCTTGTAGTCTTATGGGGAAACAGAGAAAATTTAGGATTGTGGTCAAGTCCTGATTGGAGTAGTCTGTGAGGCTGTATCATATTAGCTAGCCATCTCTATATGGTCCTGAGCAGTTTGTAGTCCAAAGCCGATCTCTGGATGGTGATTGTCAGCATGGTGGCATTATCATTGTCCTGATGGAATCATCATTGTGGTGTCCCATCATCTTTTTAGAGACTTCAAAGTTGCTGTTAGGCATGGTCATGGTTCACTGCAGAAAACTGATATAGACTCAAACTCCAAATCATGTACAGGAAGCTAGATGAAGCCTTTTTTCTAAAATTAGTTAGTACTTTATATGACTATTAATATCATGACAAAATTTAAAATATGCCTGTTAATCTTATAAATTTTGATATAAAATTCATACCTTAAGAAAAGTTTTAAAGAGTCAAAATAAAAACCAAAGGATCATGAGATTAATAGCAATAGAATAACCCCTTAATTTTGGTTTTTCTTCTGTTCCATATCAGGTGGCTCTTCTGACATGATTTTGCATTTTCTTTTAACAAGCATGCTTAGGTTTAGAGAAGGAGAGAGCCACACTCCAACTTCAAAGCCAGCTTTAACTTTTTTTGTTTTGTTTTGGTTTGGTTTTTGGTTTTTGGTTTTTTTGAGACAGGGTGTCTCTGTGTAGTTTTGGTGCCTGTCCTGGATCTCACTCTGTAGACCAGGCTGGCCTCAAACTCACAAAGATCTGCCTGGCTCTGCCTCCCAGCCAGTTTTTTTTTCTTAACAAATCACAAAATGATTTATTTTAAAAACAATCATTTTTTGTATATATAGCATATCAGTTTATCATTTATTAAAGATATAAGCAAATTCACACATGAGTGAGACAGATGTGTTTGTTTATGGCCCTCTGGATAAGTGAGACAGTTGTTTAGCTTGAACTGTTTAGGGGGCCCCCAGGCAGTGGGAATGGGACCCATCCCTAGTGCATGAGCCAGCTATTTATAGCCTAGTACCTATGGTGGGACACTTTGTGCAGCCTTGGTGCAGGGAGGAGGGGCTTGGACCTCCCGGCCAGCTTTAATTTTTAATTGAGCTGGGCCTACACAAAGACCATTTGTGCTATGTGTCTGTAGAGAACAGCAGAAGCAAACATTTAGGAAGACTTATGAAATTTTATCCCGTTAGATATGTGATATACCAATAGGCCAGTTTATTCTTTTTCTTTGGACATTTTTTTTTCTGGATGATTTGTCCTTTTTCTTCAGATGTCTCATTTGTCCAGTGTTCTTGAGATTCCTTAGCCTTCATTCTCTTAAAAGACAGAAACAAAACCCTTCCCCAACCTTAACTTTGGGGAGGTTCCTTTTTGGCAAGTTATATCTGATTAAATGAAAAACATTTGTTAGTGATATAAGTTAGTTTAAATTGAATGACCATGCTGGTTGATAAACTATCACCTCTTCTAATTAAGAGGTCTCTCTTGTTCAAATCAAATCTTTATCAAATCTTTATCAATTTTGATGGTATCCATAGCTTTTCTTCTCCTGTGGAAACAAAAGCAAAACCTTGTCCCCAACATAACACGTATCCTGGTTTCCATTCTGAGGTTAGCACAACTTTAAAGAATATAGGCTGATTTAATTCCGTAGTTTTTTTATTATCCAATGTCTCTCTGCAGCTGTTATTCCTTTCTCATTAGCACTGAGAAAATTCAAAGTTAATAAAGTATTATGTAATCTATTTCTGGGGAGGGTTGTTACCCCTTTCTGTTTATTTAGCATATCCTTTAGAGTTTGATTTGATCTTTCTATGACTGCTTGGCCTGTAGGATTATGTGGTATACCTGTAATATGCTTTATATCGTAATAAGTAAAAAACTGTTTCATTTTACCAGAGACATATGCTAGGGCATTGTCAGTTTTAATTTGTACAGGCATATCCATGATGGTCATAACTTCTAGCAAATACATGATTACAGAATCAGCCTTTTCAGAACTCAGAGCAGTTGCCCATTGAAATCCTGAATAGGTATCAATGGTGTAGTGTACATATTTCAACTTTCCAAATTCTACAAAATGAAAAACATCCATATGCCAGATTTCATTCCTCTGAGTACCCTTTGTGTTACATCCTGATGGTAGTGGAGTTTGATTGCTTAAAGAACAAGTAGGACATTTCCTTATAATTTCCTTTGCTTGTTGCCAGGTTATGGAAAAATATTTTTGTAAACCCTTGTACCCCAGTATGGTGATATTTTCTTTTGTAATTAAATGTTATTTGTATGTTAATAAATAAAGTTGCCTGGGGGTCAGAGCTATTAGCAAGTCATAGGAAAGCAGGGCAGTGATGGTGTACGCTTGTGATCACAGCACTTGGTAGACAGAGCTAGGTAAGTCTCTGTGTGTTCAGGGATACAGCCAGCATTGGATACACATGCCTTTAATCTCAATACCAACCATAGAACACCTGGAGGTCTATACAGACAGGCCGTGATGAGGCAGTCCTGTGGTTGGGTTTACAACCAATGAGAAGGCAGAACAGAGACTATATAAAGACTTTAACACAGGAAGTACCGGTTCTTTCAGAGAGGTAGGACCACTGTAGGAGGAAGGGTAAGGTTTTAGCTCTTAGCTCTGACCTCTTGGCTTTCTTCTTTGCATTGGTTCTGTGTTTCTTATTTATAAGATGGTTGGTTACATCTACACCCCAGTATCTGCACATATAAACCCAGATGTACAATCACACAGAGTCCCTCCACATCTCACATCAGTGATGAAGAATAGTCATTTGCATCATTTTACATTTTCATTTTTAACACAGTCTCACTTTGTAGTCTAGGTGTTGTTTGAATCTTAGATGGTCTTTTAGTTAAAAAAAAAAAAACAAAAAAAAAAAAAACAGAGCCAGATATCAGAGTGAAAGCTGAAAATCAGAGAAGAGGAGCAGCCAGCCACTAGTTCTTACCTCTATGAAATCCTCAGTCTAAAGACAGAGAGTTCCCATTTCTTCACACTGTATATACCTTTCTCTGCCCAGACATTACTTCCTGGGATTAAAGGCATCTGTGCTTCCCAGTACTGGGTTAAAGGTGTGTGCCACCACTTCCTGACTCTGTTTCCAGTGTGGCCTTGAACTCACAGAGATCCAGAGGGATCTCTGCCTCCTGAGTGACAGGATTAAGGGTGTGTGCCACAACTGCCTGATCTCTATGTCTAATCTAGTGACTGGCTCTGTCCTCTGATCCTCAGGCAAGGTTATTAGGGTACACAATATATCACCACACCTAGGCTGGCTCAGAACTCACTATATGTAGCTCAGGGTGGCTTCAAACTTTCAATCATCATCCTGCCTCAACCTCCCCATTGCAGGAATTACAGTTCTTACCCATAGCATGCAATATCCAAGATGTGGAGTAGGCCTAGAGGTCTATCAGCTGATGAATAGATGAAGAAATGTGATACATCTACACAATGAAATTTCATTCATCTGTAAAGAAAAATTAAATTATGCCACTTGTAAAAAAATGGATGGAACTGATTCCATTGTATATTGTAGGGAAACCTAGACTCATGAGGAAAATCATTATTTTTTCTCATATGCAGAATATATACTTAAGTTTATATGTACATACATTTATATGTATATATGTACATATATTTATGTGTATATGTAGATGTTCAACATTAAAGTAGAATGGGAGGTATGAGAAGGGAGAAAGAGGTCCAAAGAAGGAGGAAAGAGGAATAAGAGGTGGTAATAGAATGTATATGACATGATATCAGAAGGACAGATGACATGGATGGGGAAATGGGATTAGAAAGATAAGCAAAGGGTGGTAAGAGAGAGAAGGATATAGGAGTGAGGGAAGTGAATAAAAATAAGGTACAATTTGTGTATGTGTGTGTGAGAGAGAGAGAAAGAAAGAGGGAGGAAGGGAGAAGGGAGAATTAAAATGTCATAATGAAACCCCTTGCTTAGGATGAGAACTAAAAATAAAATAATAGGTATAAAAAGAATAATCATATGGACTATTTGAGTCTATTTACAGCCTCTTCATGAAGAACTCTGAGAACTCAGTCCTTAATTCATGTGCTAGCAGGACAGAAGCTAGTGAGGTTATGAATGCAACCAGACTTAAAAGGGAAACCCATGAGCAAACCATGTTTTGGCTTAAATATGACCTTTGCAGATGAGAAGGAAGATCAAGCAGTGACATTTAGCTCCAGTTTCCTCAGAAACAGTGAACTCTGGTCTAGATACTTTGTTTTGCTTTCAAATTTTAAGAAATTGAGTTTTGATATTGATTTCAGTATGAACACTTTTTAGATTAAATGCAACTCCATCCATTGAGTACAAGCACAGAAACACATTTAAGTGAGTCAACTATAGAATAACATCAAACTGAATCATTGCAGTTGAAATATCAAACACTTATTGATAGTTTTAATGCAAATGAAGCTACACAAGATAACTAGATCTCTCACCAACTTGTTAGTGAATCAAGCCCTAATACTACCATTGCTTATGAAGGAACAGAAATCAACATTTGAGTCTGCACCTTCTGACTCTCAAACTTCCCCATTCCTCTCACATACCTCCTTGCTTAAGCCTTATATACTGTCCAATATTTTATGAGAATGAAGGGAAAGTGGGTTGCCAAAGGCACAAAAATGAAAGGGAAAAGAAATGGATCTCATATACTGGGAATTTGGAGCCATAGAAGTTTTGTTGGATTTTCTACTTCAGCCACACATTGGATGCCAAAATGTTGTTGGATTTTCTTTTACTCTAGCCCCACATTGGGCATGATAATATAGTTCAGCGTTCTATGGCCCCACATTGGAATGTCAAAATGTTGTTTGTTATTTTTGCTCTTTTGGGGGACCCAACACCCAGCTTCCAACTAAATCATACACAGAGGCTTATTCCTAATTATAGATGCCCAGCCTTAGCTTGGCTGGTTTCTTGCCAGCTTTTCTCAACCTAAATGAGCCCATCTACCTTTTGCCTCTGGGCTTTTTCCTTTTCTTACTTTTGTATACCTTACTTTCATTCTTACTCCATGACTGGCTGTGTGGCTGGGTGGCTAGCCCCTAGCATCCTCCTCTCCTTGTTCTCTTGCTCTTTCTTCCTTTATTTTCCAGATTTCTCCTCCTATTTATTCTCTCTGCCTGCCAGCCTCACCTATCCTTTCTCCTGCTTCACTATTGGCCATTCAGCTCTTTATTAAACCATCAGGTATTTTAGACAGGCAAAGTAACACAACTTCACTGAGTTATACAAATTCAACATAAAAGAATGCAACACATCTTTGTATCATTAAACAAATGTTCCAAAGCATAAACAAATCTTACACATCTTAAAATAATATTCTATGAGGTAGGCCCAGCGGCGGCCCACAGAGACAGTTAGGCTCGGCGGCAGGCAGAGACAGGTAGGCCCAGCGGTGGCACGCAGAGGCAGACAGGCCCGATGCGGAGACAGGCAGGTGGGCGGACGAAACACAGTTGCAATAAAGACCAGAAATTGAGCTATTACCCACTGAAGAGTTAGTGAAAACAAGCTCTTAATCAAGAGCTTGGAACAGAGACGCCTTTAATCCCAACACCCCACCCCCCACCCCCCGGAAGAAGCTATCTCAGTGGGACAGAACCAGAACAAATCTGAACACTATCTGAGGCCAACCCAGGGCCTAGCTGCTGACCCTGGGAAACCCAACAACTTGGAGGTGTTGGTGAGACTACCCTGCTCAGCTGAAATCCATCCGGGAGAGGATTCAGATCCCTACAGTTTGAAGTCTGAGGAAACAAGATCAGCTGAGGAGTTGACGAATGAGCAAAACGTGACCTGAGAACACAGAAGAAGGCGCTGCACAGCCATCGAACCAGATCACCAGAATCAT
>CABHPR010146845.1:0-10838 GCA_902168415.1 Peromyscus melanophrys
GGGGGGGACAGAGGGGATGGAGGACATCAGGAGAACAAAACCCTTTGTAACAACTGAGCAAAGCTCATGCACTCACAGACACTGAAGCAGCTTGCACAGAGCCTGCACGGGTCTGCTCCAGGTCTTCTGCACATACACTATAGCTCAGTTTAGTACTTCTATGGAACTCCTGTGAATGAGTGGGTCTCTGATTCTTGTGCCTTCTCTTGGGGCTCTTTTATTTTTCTGTTGGCTTGTCTTGTCCAACTTTGGTATGGTGGATTTTTTGTTTTATCTTATTAATTTTATTTTGTTCAAAATAAAGAAAATTGTCATTTTAAATTTTGAACACTTAAAAGAAAAGAAAAGACATTCTGCAACAGAGAGATTTCCCTATAGGCTTATGCTCATCAGAATGGTTTTTGGGCCCATGCTTCTCTTTGTGTTCCCATCTCACATCACTACAGCAGACCCCTGTAAGTCCATGTCATATACCTTCAGAAGACTTTTCAGACCCCTAACCTCAGAACCCCACCCCTCAGGCTACCCTCATGCTGTCATTGCCTCACACAAGACTCACAAGCATACCCTTTTCAGGCTTACACATGCTCACTTCTGAGAGCCTGTGCTTTCTTTCTTTCCTGCATCAGATTCCACCTATATTAACTGCACCAGTCTTTTACATGGCCATCTACAGGCCGTGGACATTTCTACATCAGGATGCTGACTCTCTCCTTGGAAACCAGAAACCTTCTCTCTGTGCTTCAGAGTCTCCCCTACCTTTAAGTTCCTGCTGGAGTCCCCCACGAATTTCACTGACTTGTTACTCACTTCCCTCTCCTCAGTTCTGCATATAGCTATATAACATAACTTCAGGCTTGTGTGAGACCACAGAGTGTTCCTTGTATTTCTAATTTAGTTTTCCCTGTCTGGAGTGCAAAAAGTTATTTAGTAGAAAATTAGCTTACTTGATGTACAACTTACACATAATAGAATGCACCTGGTTTAAGTGTTGTTTGATGAGTTTTGACAAATTGAGAAGTTTTGATATTAGATCTTAAGAGTTTGATAGAATTCTGCGGTGAATCCATCTGGTCATGGACTTTTCTGTGTAGGAAGATTTGATTATAGCTTTGATCTCACTGCTAGTAATGGGCTTGCTTAAGTTATTCTCGCTTTTGTTTTGGTAGATCACCAAAACAAAATTTATACACTTAAAATTCATTCACTTCTTTTAGATTTTTCAGCTTTTTGGAGTGTAAGTTTTCAAAGTATTTCCCAACAATTCTTTGACTTTTACTGGAATCTGTTGTTACAATTCCCTTTTCATCTCTAATTTTGTTAATTTGAGCTTTCTTGCTCTTTATTTTGTCAGTTCAATCTTAACTTTTTAAAAGAACTAAACACTTTGATTCTGTGTGCTGTTCTTTTCTTCCCCATTCTTTAGTACCTCTTGCCATTTACCTGATCTGGAATTGGCTTCTTGTTTTTCTAGAATCTTGAGATGAATCATGAAGTTGTTTATTGAGATCATTCTAATTTTTTTAATATGAGAATTTATAACTGCAAATTTCTTCTTAGGACTGCCCTGGCTGTGTCTTAGGGAGCTGGGTAGATTGCATTATCATTTATTTGACTCTAGAAATTTCCTTTCTGATTTCTTCAGTAATCCACAATTTTCATAGTAGCTATAGTTTTTCTTGTTGTTGGTTCCTTTTATTCTACTCTTGCCTGATAGGATACAAGAAATTGCCTCTTTTTTGTATTTATTAAAGCTTGATTTGTGGCAGATGATGTAGTGAGTTTTGGAGAGGTTTCAATTGCTGCTACTAAGAGTGTGTTTTCCTTATCTGTTGGGTGAACTATTAGTATAGATCTGTTGACTCCTCTCACTTACAGTGTGTTCTATCTCTGAAGTTTCTGTACTTGTTTTTAGTTTGGAAGACCTATCTAAATGTGAGAGTGTGGAATGGAAATCTCCCTGTTATTGTTTTAATTTGAATTTTCTTGATAATTAAAAATGTTAAACACCCTTGATAAGTTTGTTCATTATTGACCATTCACATATTTTCTTTTTTGAAGTATATACTTAAACATGCATGATTTACTTTGAAACTTTTTTGTGGTGGTATTGTGTTCCCCAAAATATTGTGTACCCTAGTAAACTTATCTGGAGTCAGAGAACAGAAAAGCCACTAGATACTTAGGATAGGCAGTGGTAGCACACACCTTTAATCTTAGCATTCCAGAGGCAGAAATCTATGTGTTCAAGGATACAGCCAAGCATGGTGACTCATACCTTTAATCCCAGGGAGTGGGGGTAGAAAGCAGAAAGGTATATAAGGCGTGAAGACCAGAAACTAGAAGCCTCAGGTTTGATTTTATTAATAAGTACCTTTAAGATTCATGCTACACTTTTTGGTTATGAGTTCTTTTTATATTTTTGAGTAAGTCTTGCCAGATGTACATGTTGTATTTTCTCCCAGATTATCTTTTTACTATCTTAATTATGTCTATGAAGATGATGGATTTTTAGTTTTGATGTAATTCAATTTATTGATTGTAGTCATTTAAAAATGGTTAACATGTTTTTGACCCTGTGAAATCTTTATGTGACCCAATGTTGTGCACATTTTCTTAAGGTTTTCTCTAGAAGCTTAAATTTTGGTTTGGCTGTACACCCAGCACATGGCCTCCCTTGTTGAATGTTTCATGTGCACTTGAAAAGAATGTGTATTTTGTACCCAGTGAGTGAGTGCTACTTAGGTCAGGTTGCTTGACAGTGATGTTCAAACCATCTATATTTTCATTGATTTTTCTGTCTACTTGTCTTATGAATTATTGAGAGGACTATTGAAAACTCCAAGTTTAATTGAAACTTATCTGTTTCTCCTCTCATTCTTGTCAGTTTTCGTTTCGTGTGTTTTGAAGCTCTGTTATTAGGCGAATCCTCACTTAGGCTTGTTACGCCTGCTGCCTCAGTGAGCCAGTTTCTTATGGTAAGAATACGTCTCTATTTCTCACGGTCTCCTGCTTCACAGTTTACACTGTGTGATGTGAATGCAGCTTCTCCAGCTGCACGGCTTGCACAGTGCACCATTTCCTCACAATATTACCTTTAAGCTTTGGATTATTTAATGTAAAAGGTGGATTCCTTCAAGTGTACAGAAGATTTTTTTTTGTCTAGTCTGACAACTTCTGCCTTATAATTTCTATGCATTTTTTCACTTGTATGTAACGCTGTTATTGAAATTATCTTGATAGTTGTCTTGTTTTTATCCCTTTCCTTCACTCCTGTCTTTCCTTCCTTCCTTCTTCCTTTTTTCTTCTCTCTCTCTGAGACAGGGTCTCTCTACATAGCACTGGCTGTCATGGAACTCATTAATTAGACCAGGCTGGCCTCAAACTCATCAAGATCCAACACCGCTGTCTCCTGAGTGTTGGGACTGAAGACATGTGCTCTCATGCCCAGCTTCTGCCTTTCCTTAAATGAAGTTTTGCATTTAATTTATAATATCTTTTAAAATGAATTTTATTATGATTATTTTCTTTTTCTGTGTGAATAGTTGTGGTTATACTAAAGATTATACTATATATCTTTAATTGTCAAGTTCTACCCACAGAGGTGTACTATCTCCCATGTAATGTAAGACCTTTAAAATGATATAATTTCATTTCCTCCTTCTGTGTCCTGTGATATTGTTTTGATACATTTCTTTGTATATATGTTGTGAACCCCACAAAACATTTCTGTCATGTTTGCTTTGTTCAACTATCTTGTAAAGAATTTTTTAAGTGAGAAAATGTATATTTACTCATTCCTTGTCATTTCCTGCATTGTTCACTGTTTGGCATAGACCTTAACTTTTCTTTTTTTGAAAATAAATTCTTTTCTCACATAATATATCCTGATTACAGTTTCCCCTCCTTCTACTCCTTCAAGTTTCTCCTTACCTCCCCTCCCAACTGGATCCACTCCCTCTCTGTCTTTCATTAGGAAAGAACAGGTGTTTAAGAGATAATAAAATATTAAAAATAAAATAGGGTAAGAGAAAACGAGAATTATCATATCAAAGTTGGGAAAGACAAACCAACAGAAGGAAAAGACCCTGAGAGAATGAACAAAAGTCAAAGACTCACTTGTTCACATTCTTGGGAATCCTGTGAAAACACTAATCAGAGACCATAATGTATAGGCAGAGGGCCTGGTGCAAACCCATGCTGACCCTGTGCATGCTGCTTCAGACTCTGTGAGTTCATATGAGCTTTGATCATGTTGATGTAGAGGGCTTTGTTTTCTTGGTGTCCCCCATCCCCTCTGGCTCTTACACTCTTTCTGTCCCCTCTTCTGGGAGATTCCCTGAGCTCTGAGGGGAGGGGTCTGATGGAGACTTCCCATCAAATTTAGGGCTGAGTGTGCCAAAGACCTGATGTTTTATTTGGAATCACATTCCTTTGGTTTGAAAACATTCATCCCACACTATTTAAGTAATGGTCGGCTGGCAGTGATTCAGGACTGTGATCTTTATTCCTGAATGATATTTTCATTTTCCATTGAAACTTTATTGACACCTTTTTCTTTCAGTGTTAAACAATGTCACTCCATTGACTTTTCACTTACATTCTTCAGGGTATTTTATCTTTCCCTTGGCTGCTGCTTTGAAGTTTTCCCTTTATGATTAATTTCTTCTGGTAATTCATTTATGCCATGTGTTGCTGTTATGTTGTGTGTTGATGTTATATTGTGTGTTTAATGTTATGTTGTGTGCTGATATTATGTTATATGTTGATGTTATTCTGTGTGTTGATGTTATATTGAGTGTTGATGTAATATTGTGTGTTGATGTTATTCCTGATGTTATTCTGGGTGTTGATATTATGTTATATGTTGATGTTATGTTGTTGTGTGTTGATGTTATTTTGTGTGTTGATGTGGTTGTCTTTATATTTAACCTCCTTAATGTTGACTGAACTGGTGTTGTGGGTTATTCATCAGAGAAGTCTGCTCAGACAGGGGTTTAAGCCAATAGAAAGCCTTTATTAGCTGGCCAGTGAGTACACTGGGTGTTCAGGATCCCAATGTAGCCCCAAACCTCTCTCAGGTGAGCTTTTAAGCACAAAAACTGTGTTCTGGGCTGACACACTTCAGTTAATAAGAACAATTAGCCACAAGTGGAAATACAGAAGTCAAAAAGCAAAAGCAAGGTTAGTACATTTAGAGACTTCCCCAGAACTGTGGACTTTGATGGGTTAAATTTTTAAGTCTTTGTTTTAGTTTTGGCAGGTGGTGATTTCTTTTCTTTTTTTTTTTTTTTCGAGACAAGGTTTCTCTGTGTAGCTTTGCGACTTTCCTGGAACTCCCTTTGGAGACCAGGCTGGCCTCGAACTCACAGAGATCCGCCTGGCTCTGCCTCCCGAGTGCTGGGATTAAAGGCGTGCGCCACCAACGCCCGGCAGGTGGTGCTGTCTCCATGCTGAGTTTTATGGCCTGAGTGGCGCTTCCATCATGGAGTCGGTTGTGCCAAAGTCTCAGGGCCTGCTAAGTCTGAGGCCTGTTACATGAGGGTCTGTGACTGTGTGCCATTTAAGTATGCAAAGTTTTCAACCGTTACTTCTTCAGGATGTATCTTCCTCCCGTTCTCCTTCTAGGACTCCAACTTCATGATAGGCTATTTGGTATTCTCTAAGTTCATTTGGTGTCCCTCTTTTAAGAGCTTGCATTTCCCTCTGTATGCCACATTGACGTTTTTATGGTTCTGTCTTCACTTATCTGTTCTTGTGCACTATCCAATATATTAACCCCATCAAGTTAATTTTAAACTTCGAATGTTGTTTTTTAGCTACGGATGTACGGATGTTGTTTTTTGAGCCCTAGTAATTTTATTTGGATTTTAAAAAATGATTTCCATTTTCTCATCTTAAATTGATTTATGTTTTCCTTTATCTCTTTGGAAAGAGTTTAGATGTTTTAAATTCATTGTCTGTTAATTTTAACTTCTCTGTCATTTCCAGTTGGTTTCCAAGTACTATATATTTTTGTCAGATGTAGTTTGAGTTATCCTAATTCTTTCTATATCTAATAACTATTTTTAATTGAATGTAAAACATTGTTAAATTGTTGAGTGGATTTGTTATCTTTCTTTAGAGTGCTGAGTTTTGTTCTAGGAGACAGTTAATTTGTTATTATTAAACAACCCTACATACTTTCAAGGCTTGAGTTTTCTAGGGTCTTCGTGATGGTTAATTTGTGAGCACACTTTTGGGTGTGCCTGTGAGGGCATTTCTAGAGATGATTATATCATGAGTACTCTGAAATAATGAATGGACTAATTCTTTGATATATTCATAATATGGTGGTATTATTGGAAGGCAGTGAAGGGTAGGAAGTGGGGACTCCTTGGAGGAAGTAGGTCACTGGAGAAATATTCACAAGGGGCATATCTTTTTTTTGGAGGAGGGTTGTATTTTCTTCCGTCTCACTCTGCTTCCTGTGAGGAACAGCCTCTGCAATATGTCCCTGTGCCACCATAATCTGCTGAAGTGCATGTTGCTAAGCAACCATGCACTGAACCCTCTGAAATGGTGGACCAAAATTTACCTTTCCTCTGTGTAGATTCCTTATGTCAGATATTCTGCCAGAGATTTGAGAAAGGAAAGTAGTAGTATTTTTAGTGAATTCCATGGACAGCTAGCTAGTTTTCTTCCTTCTGGTTGGTTATAACATGAATGTGTCCCAGGCACAGTAGGATCTGTTGGTTCTTCAGCTCACAGACCTCTGGCAGGTGTTCTTTGGAGGTTACTTTCTAGGTAGTGTTGTGGAGTCGTGGTGTACAAATATAAAAAGATGCGGGGTCACCCAGTGAAGTTCGTAGGTGTGCTCTTTCTCCTTGAAGCTCTTTATTAGTATTTTTGTCCCTCAATTCCAGCCACCTGCTCTTCTTTAACTTTGACCCACATTTTGTCATCACAGGAGGCTCCCATCCTCTACTGGAATTTCACAGTCCTATTTTGGGGTCTGGTCCAATGTTATAAGTAGAAACTCAGGGACTCATTTAAATTATTTTCTAGTATCTGCAAAAACATTATTCCATAAAATTCCACAGTATTGTATAAAACTTTTGGTGATGAGGGTAGTATGTTTCCTTAATTCCATCATAGCCAAAGCCTGTTTCAAGAATCACTTTTAAAGCAAATTTTAATAGTTGTCACAGAGTTAGCAAGTGTGGCACAAAGCAAGATAGAGAATCCCCAGGAGTCTGCTCACCTGTGATGTTAGAGATGCTCTAGGATAAACTATGATATCGGGGCAGTTTTTTTTTAAAGATCGAAGTCCAAGGAAAGATGGACCCCTCATTTGGGAGGAGACTATCACAGGTGTAAAATATTGGGAAATTATTGCTCCTTTTCTCTGTGAGGTCTAAGGTGACAGACTTGGTCCAAGGCCACAGATACAGTCACCATGTGTAGTGAACATTGTAACAGATTCACATAAGGTGAAATTGTTGAGGGATCCGGTCATGGCCATATGACTATCATCATCCTTAGGAGTGAGTGATGATTGTGTGAAACCCACATTTTCATTTTCAGACCACAAATGACTCAGCATCTTAAGGGAAAGGTGGACCAAAGGAGATTCATAGAGTTCCTGAGCCAATAGCATACTGGCAGTAAGAGAGCTTGAACTAAGAAGAGATAAGGAGGGAAAAAAAGAGGCTGTGGACTGACATACCCAGGAAGCCTTCAGAGATAAAAAGTCAAAGAAATAGGCTGGGTTGACAGCACCATCATAATGTCTCTCTGTACAGGAAAATGAGGACAACCACTTATGTTTACAGGGCATGAGAGAGAGGGAGAAAGGGAGAATCCATTCATCCGTTAAATATTTTCTGTGCCTGTAGTTTACTAGGCACTGACATGGGCAATTTCCAGTGTTCTTAGTGAAAGAGAGTGTTGACACACATATATTTCCCTGTAATTAGGGAAGGAACCAAATGGCATATGTTCCTGGGTGGTTTCCATGGCTGCATTCTATTCTCTGTCTGCATCCTGGTGAGTTTCATTTTCTCACCCTCGCCCTGGCTTTCCTTTCCTTATGGCCTTAATGTTGGGAGATCCTCTTTACCACTCCAGAAATAGAATATATTCATAGTTTGGGTGGGGGAGAAGTTGGATTATATCAAAGAGGAGGTTCTAGGAGTCAAGTGAGATGATTTCAATTCATCCTGTAGAGACAATTTACAGTCTTAAAATACTGGTTTTTATTTTCTGGAAAGGACATTTTGGAGCCAGTAACATTTTATGACATCACTAGGGAGGGTTTCCAGGCCTGGGCAGAGCTGGGTAGGGTGGAGTAGAAAGTCCATGGACTTGGGGATCACAGAGACATTCTTGATTTCAAATCCTCAGTGTGCCTACTCATTAGTTATATGAATACATTTTTCATCGTCCCAGAATCCAGACTTATTACCTGTGAAGTGGGGTTATTTTACTTAGAGTTAAGTAGAAGGTCAAAAGAGGAATATGAAAAGGGTTGATTGCTAGATGTGGAACCGGTAGACATCTGCTAGCTCTTTCTTCTGTGGTGCTTTGCCTCTCATTACATCACATAGAACTGAGGATTCTTTGGTGGAGGGCTATCAGTTAAAGAGACTGGCTATGAAAATGCATTCTCCTTTCTCAGACTCCCTCTTTTCCTCTCTCTCTGTCTCTCTGTAGTTACATCAGGGGATGTGGCATTTACTAGCAACTTAGAGTTGTTTCCTAAAAGGCTTTTGAGGAAATGAAACCCAAGGCCCAAGGATGCTTTGGTAGACCTCTTCCTCCATGTTTCTTGATCTCTATCCTAAAACACCATGTCTTTCACTTTCTTGGGCTCTCTGAGGCAAGCAGTTGAGTAATTTCTTCCCTTGGGCCAGAGGAGAAAACTAATTCTGAGGTACCTTGTTCTTGATTGCCAAGTCCTTTATCATAGTGCTATCTCTTGATGTGATGTCGCCAATAATCAGTCATCTGCCTCCCAGGAAGTGGCTTTTGCACAGGCCCAGACTTGGAGGGTCAGGTGACTCAAGGGCTGCTCTCTCTCTTTCTCATTCATTGTGAGGCCCTCGGGTTCAAGTGCTTGGTAGCCTCTTTGACTACTGAAGTGTAGCATCTACCTTTTGGGAACCTTCATCCTGGCTGCTGTGTGGTGACCATGAAGCCAGATTTGCCAGGCAAAAGCATGGCTTATGGAACATCTAATTGATGACTGGAGGGACGAGATATTTATCCACCAATTATTCTCTCTCAGTGGTTTAAAGAGGCTCCTTCCTGAACTTTAACTCTGACCATGAATGGTTTGGCCCACTCTTGCCACTAGAGAATTTCTTTGAGCAATAAGATACAGGTGTTTGAAGTAGGACCCTGTCATCATACACGGAACTGCTAGTGTGCCCAAGGTTGGCAATGGTCTTTGTGGTAACCCCCTACACGATTAGTAAGTTAACATGTAGTTGAATGTTTGTTGAGCATGTACTATATTCTTGGTATCATTCTCAAAGTTCTGGGGAACTGGTAGTCAACAAATCAGTTCTGGTTCTCAAGGTTCAGAGATTTTCACACAGTGGCCATGACAAACACCAGGGCCTTTCTACGCAGGCTCCAAACAGCCTGGGTTTTGTTTTTCCCACTCAAATGTTTCAAACACACCCACACTCCTCCAGCCCCTACCTGAGCCTTCACCCAGCCTGACTTCACTTCTACTTATCAATCTTGCAAAGTCCACCTGAGTGTTCTCAGACACCCCAGACATGGGAGGTCATCTATACCTTTCTTGTCTCAGGAAAAGGCTTTACCACATACCCATTTGTCCCGAAATTCAAGTTTCATCTCTGTTTTGTGCATTCCTTTACCATACTGTGTCCAACAAAATAGCTACTAAAGATAACCCAGGTCCTAAGTACTTTTCATGAACTATCTCACTGAGTCTCACGGCCTTGAGAGGTACACATTCTCAACATCCTACTTTACAGATGAGAAAACCTAGGCCAGGGGAGGCTGAGTCACAGTTACTAGCCAGTGAACAGCAGAGCCAAGGTTGAATCGAGCAGCATGTATCCACAGCATGCTCTCTCCCACAGTGCCTCCAATGCAGTGGGAGAGGTGGGCACTGAACCAAAAAATTCTACAGATAACCATCTAATTACCATGGTGATACGTACTCTAAAAGAGAAGTGTAAGAAGCCTTGCTTGCCTCTGTCAGGAAAGAAACTATTTCCTTGAAAATGAGGCCCAATGCAGCCTGCAGGACTCTCTTCATGACAACGGCAGCAGAGGGTCTTCTGCAGGGAATGGCACGTGTCTATCATAGACCAGAAGAGATCACCCCTAACTGGCCAGCCTCCTGCTTTCCATAATGCACAATGACCTGATCCCTTTAAACTTCATTTTGTTCTATGTTAGCCAATAGGCAATTGCTCTGATTTTCTCTTTTGTGCCCTGTACCAAGGATTGACATACTTTTTCTATATGAGGCCAAATAGAAAATATTTTAGGCTATGTGGGCCAAATAGTCTGTGCTGCAACTCTTCAGTTCTGTAGTAATGTAAAAGCAGCCATAAAAACTAATGTAAATAAGGCCAGCTGCTGTGAAAATTGGTCTGGCGTTTCCTCAAAGAGTTACCCTATGGCTCAGACATACTACTGCTAGGTATACGACCATAAAGTTCTCAACACACCTACATTTATCACCACAGGCTTCACAAAAGGCAAGTCAGAGAATAAGCCCAGTTCTCATTGGTGGGTACATGGATAAAGAAAATGTGACATATACACGTGTGTGTGTGTGTGTGTGTGTGTGTGTGTGTGTGTGTGTGTGTGTG